>CABHPR010087377.1:0-10320 GCA_902168415.1 Peromyscus melanophrys
AGTTCAAGGTCATCCTTGACTATATACAAAGTTTGGGGACAGTCTACTGCACTACATGAGACGCTGTCTAAAAAAGACATGTATGTATGGAAGTATGATAATAGAAAATAAATTATATAAATATTGGATTTTACATGCCAAATTATTTTTATTATATTTTTTCATATACCCACCAGAGTATGTAAGAGTTCTAACTACATCATAACTTCTCTAATATCATGTATTGTCAGATTCCTTGATTTTTATCCACTTAATGGAGAATAACTGAGGTCTTAATTCATATTTTCCAGACCTACTAATAAGCTTGACAACTTTAATTGCTTATACATTTATATTTTCTATACCATAGAATACCTATTCAGTTATTTTGCCAGTTTTTAAATTGAGCTATTTGGATGGTTTTCTAACCAGTGCACAGTCTTTCATATTTGTAGATATGTATATTTTCAATTACACACATTTTAAATCATGCCTGCTAATATACAGCTTGTCTTTTCATTTTCATCATGGTGACTAACGATCAAGAGAAATTCCAACCTCTCCTGTCATAAGTTGTCATTCCCATTTTAGTTAGTGATTTTTGTCTTTTTCAGGAAAGATTTCTTTGCCCTAAGGTCTAAAATATATTCTCCCACATTTTCTTCTAGCAATGTTAAAGTTCTGCTTCCTTGTTACAGTCCTTAATCCATCTGGAATTGATTTTGTGCTCTTTGTGCAGGAGGGATCTAATGTCATTTCTTTTGTGTGGAGAATCAATTGTCCCAGAACTGTTATTGAATAGTCCCCCTTCGCTTCCAGTTGATCTCAAAGCCTCTCGAGTCATGTATATTCATCAGTTTGTTCCTGGCTCTCTGTCTTGTTTCATTGGACAAATCGTCTCTCCTAGCACCAATGCCACAGAGTTTTAATCACTACAACTTTATAATAAATCTTCATGTCTGGTAGGGCAAGGCCTTCCGATTTATTTTTCTCTTTTAGTGGTCTAGCTATTTGGGCCCTTTAACATCCATATAAATTATAAAAATCAATGTGTCATGTTACACTCAAAATACTGTTCCAATTTTTATTAGAATTGCATTAAAAATCAATTTGGGGAGAATTGATATATTTCTAGTATTGAGCTTTTCTTTCTATGAATATTGAACATTCATGTCTTTCAATAAAATTTTATAACCTCTCCACAAAGTTCTTGCATGTGTTGCTTATACTGACACCTACGTGTTTTCTTTGGTTATTAAATTTTTAATTCCTAGTTTTTGTATATTACATACAGAAACTTAGATAAATTTCATGGCCAGTCACTTAGATAAACTGTCTCATTATTTCTAATACTTTTAAGAAATTATAAACAAGCCATTTATCTGAAAAATGAGTTTTAGTTCTAGTTTCCAGTCACATTTGTTACAGAGGGTGCTAACTTCACTCAGTGCATATCATATCAGATCATCTCTTCCTCACTTTTAGTATGAGAACACCATGAATTTTAGCTGATGCATTATTGACTTTTCCCATCACTGTGATAAGATATTTGATAGTATTTTGTGCTGAGTCCTTGATGCAGCTCCAGGAACCTAGACCTGATTCAGGGCAGCAAGGTAATGAAGAAAGACAGATGGACACATAAAAAGAAAGCTGGGGTTGGGTAATCTGAGCTCTCGGGTGGAGAAACCTCAGTACCCCAGAAGCTCAGTGTTTATTATATACAGGGGTGGGGTTATTACATACAGATAAACAAAGAGGCAAGGTTTATGGGATACAGCTGGAGCAAAGAGACAAGTTTAACTGATCTTGGTTAGGCGTCCTCTCTGGAAGGAGCAGTTTTCAGGCAGTGAATATCTGGGGGAGAGAAAGCAACAGACATTTTCTGCACACACTATTGACACACACACTTGGACAGGAAGGGAAGGCTTTCCATTTCCCTCTGGATCTGAGGCTGCAATCATTGCTATGCCTCTGCCCATTTCATCAGCACATGTGAAACTCAGTCAGCACAAGTGCCTATAATTTCCAGGAGGAGAAATGAGAGGCGGGGATAGGAAAATCCCTGGAAGGTGATGGGCCAAATAACCTGATATCATATGGCAGAAAACTAACACAGAGACTTCATCTCAAACTGGAAGGCAAGGACCAACACCTTATGCTGTCCTTTGACCGCCATGTGGCATATAGGCACTCTAGTTATACATGAATTCATGCAGACCCAAAAAGAAAGGAAGAAAGTGGGGACAGAGAGGGGGAGAGAAGGGAAAGGGAGGGAGGGAGGGAGGGAGAGAGAGAGAGAGAGAGAGAGAGAGAGAGAGAGAGAGAGAGAGAGAGAGAGCGCTTGATTTCACTGATTACAAAAACTCCAAAGTCCAAGAAAGTCAGTAAATAAACCCCAAGCAAAAGAAACTTGAAGAAAACTTAGAGAAATATGTAAATCAATGAAGCTATGTGATGTATTCTATATAGAGGAATGAAGGTAAGGATGATATTAGATCCTTAGAAAAATAAATAAAACCCAAAAGACAGTAAAACACTTTTTAAAGTACTAAAATCTAAAAACAGACAAAAATTCCTTCCATCCCATAATTATATACCAAGAACTATATTTTCCCAAAGCCAAAAACTGTATGAGGTATTCTCATTTGTTTTCCTTTGCTGTAATAAAGACCATGACCAAAAGCTTCTTGAGAAAGAAAGGATTTATTTCATCTTACAATTCCCAAACACTTCCCATCACTGCGGGAATCCAAGGCAGGAACTGAAGACAGAAACCTGGAAGCAGGAACTGAAGGAGACATGGGGGATTGCTGCTGCTGACTGACTTGCTTAGCCAGTTTTGGTAGACTACCCAGGACCACTTGCCAATGTGGTCATCACCAACCATCCATCAAGAAAATTTCCCACAGACCTGCCCACAGGCTCATCTGATAGAAGCAAGTCCACAACTGTGGCTCCCTCTTCCCAGATGACTCTAGCTTATGTCAAATTGAGGGGAAAAAACCACTAACCCTGCACAAGGCCTAGGAAAAGTAGATATACTATTTCCAGCAGCACTATACTATTCTACAAAAATTGCTAAGTCCTCTAGACAGAAAAAAAAAAAATACCAGAAGAAGACAAGTCATACAGAGACCTGCAGTGCCACCAGCCTCAGGAAATGTGCTCAGAAATATAACGTTTGTCTTTATTACTTAAATATTTTTAAAGCAAAGTGATGTAATAAAGTCTAGTGATTTCAAAATGAGTTGAGTTAAATGTATAACAATAATAATGTTAGCCAGAAATAGAGAAACAAATATCCACTGTTGCAATATTACTGAAGTATATGTAAAGTGTGCTGTATTATTTGATGGGAAATCATATCAAGTTAAATAGATGCTATAAACCCTAAAGGAAATTATACATATGTATATATTTATCAAATGGGATGACAAAATAAAAAACACAGTGTTAGTAAAATTGCAATTTAGGGCTGGAGAGATGGCTCAGTGGTTAAAGGGCACTGACTGCTCTTCCAGAGGTCCTGAGTTCAATTCCCAGAAACCACATGGTGGCTCACAACCTGTCTATTATGGGGTCTGATGCCCTCTTCTGGCATGCAGGCATACATGCAGATAGAACACTCATACATAAAATACATATATAAATAAAATTTTAAAAATTACAATTTAACCAAGAAAATTTTTAAAAAGGAAGGGGAAACAGTATAGACAAAACAAGTAAAAAAGCAATTAGCAAAGTAATGGGTTTAAATTAAGTAGCCACATATGTACTTATGATACATTTAAGTAATTAAACACTTTATCTAAAAGACAGATTGACATATAGGAGGAGGAAGCCATAAACTATCTTCAAGAAATTCTATTCATATTTTACTCACATTTGATAAGAGGAACTATGTGGTATATAGATTGTATACCATTCTGAACAAAAGAAAGCTTGACTGTAATTTGAAAATTATCTCCATAACCAATTTGCATTTGGTTAAAGTATCGTAAAGAATTATGACAGATAACTGAAAATCAGAGACTTCTCAACTCATTTGTATAAGATAGAATTGCTGTCACATCCAAACAAAAACTCAGAAAGTAAAAACGCATGGAAAAAACACATATTAAAAAAATGTGTGTATGTTTTTCTTCCTTTTCTTGTATTAATTGAATATTTTTAAAATACTATATTTTAAATTTTACTGTTTTACACACATGTACAATGATTCTTCATAAACTTTATTCTGTAGAGTATCTGTCCTGGTAAATTTTAGACAACTTGACACTATATATAGTCATCTGGAAGAGGAAACCTCAATGGAGAAAAATGTCTCCATGATGTATGGCACACATCCCTAGACAGACTGCTGTCCAGAATCCATCAGCTGTGGTAGGGTATGCTATGGGTATATAGATAAGTATACAAACAAAGGTCTTTTCATAGTGGGAAGTGTTGGTGGAAGTTTCTGTCCCACAAGCTGCTCTTAAGTAACTACTCAGAGGCTTGGTATTAATTATAAATGCCCGGCCAATAGCTCAGGCTTGTTACTAGCTAATGCTTACATTTTAAATTAACCCATATTTTTTATCTATGCTTTACCACATGGCTTGGTACTTTCTCAGTACAGTATGCCCATCTTGTTTTTCTCTGCATCTGCTAAAATCTCCAGACTCTGTCCTTCTTCCTCCTAACATTCTCAGTTTGGCTCTCCCACTCAGTCTCTTCCTGTCCAGCTATTGGCCAGTCAACTTCTTTATTAAACTACTCACAGTGACATATAGTCAAACGGTGTAAAGGAATATTTCACAGGGATGCTTCCCTGAGCCCTGGGGGATACCTTTCCCAAATCCTGGGCTTATACTGCCCCTTTCTGTCTAACTGTGGATGATACATTGTTTTGTTCAAATTCATTTTTTATTTTTGTTTGTGCAAGTAGCAGATATTACATCTTAAGATGCATGGGGCTAGAGTGGTTCCTGGTAGTTTAAATGTATATAGTTGATTTTTCTTCTTCTGGAGTGCCATGACTGATGTAACTCTTACACTGAGTGAAACTAAAGAAACAGAATCTTAATTAGTTTGTGAATTTTTTTCTGGGGCTTCTGGAGTTACTTCTCTAAACTGATAATGTTTAAAGACATTGATAACTTTGCATATTATAATAAAGAGGTCACTGATAACTTTTGGTATACTGTAGCAATAGAAATGTATAAAATATTCTAGGCAAACTAAGATGAATGAAGAGGCAATGGAGAAGGGGGAAAGACGGAGGAGCAAAGTGATTTTGTTTGTTTGTTTGCTTGCTTTTTTGTCTATTTTTGTTTGGGTTTTTAAATTTTTTGTTTGTGTTAGTGTTTGTTATTTTAATATTCTTATTTGTATTTTTTTATTTTATTTTTATTGTTTCTTTTTAAGTTTTCCTTTGGTGTTGGACAGTACAAAGGTGAAGGGCAGATATGGAAGCACTGGGAGATGAGTGGGATTGGGGTACATGATGTGAAATTCCCAAAGAATCAATAAAAATTATGTTTAAAATAGTCCAGGAAAAATGGCACACACCCATAATCCAAGAACCAGGGAGACTGAGGTAGGATGATCGAGATGTTGAAGCTTGTAGATATATAGAGAGGCTCAAGACCAGCCTGAGCTGTGTAGCAAGAAATGCATAAAATATCCCTAGTGGATATTTCTAATCCAAATACAGCGAAACCACATGACATTCATGTAAATGACTGACCTCATTTGTGATGGGGTCTCATAAGCTTTTATCTCCTAATGAGAATGCAGCTATCTCAGGGGATGGAAGTACAATATATGGTTTTTGAACAATAACCAAAAATCAAAATAAAAACCACCCAATGATACATTATCAGACCATACCCTATTATTAAGTGGTGCATGTACAGGCTTATAAAAGGCAAGGTTCTGGATGCCTATGTATTTGATATTTAAAACATTTTAGTTCAACTATCTGGTATAATGAAACTGTTACTAATAGAAAAACGAAAAATGACCTTGAGCTAGTATTGAAATTCCTAGCTTAAGCTTGGTATAAGAGAAAATGTCTATGTCATCTGTGAAAGAAACCCCATTACCTATGGGAACAGAGCTGAAATTTCTAAAAGCCAAACTCAAGAGTCTAACTGGCTTTTTAGATGAATTAGAGTCCAGATTAATTTTCGAACCTCACAGGGTACAGACAGCATCCATCCTTAGGAATCAACAAAATGAATATTAAAATTATTCTTAGATTCCATCAGAATGGCTATCATCAAGAAAATAAAAGCAGTAAATGTGATGCAGATTCAGGGTAAGAGGAACATGGCTGGTGGGAATGTAAACTGGTATGCCACTGTGGAAATCAGTAAGAAGCTCCTAAAATAACACTACCACATGGTCCAACTCCACCACTTCTGGGTAGACAACAAAGGATGTGAGTCAACTCACTATGCAAGCTGTTGCATACCCATATTGTTATAGGATTCAAAATAACCCAGATATAGCCAGCCTAGATGCTAATCAATGAAAAAATGGATAAAGAAAATGTGATTATATATATATATATATATGTATATGTATATATATATACATATGAGTTTTATTTAGGCATAAAAATTAAATTATATCAGTTTCATAAAAACATATGGAACTGGACATTGTTGTGTAAAAAATAACTAAACCACACTTAGACTAATAGTGCATTTTTTCCTGTGCAGAAGAATACTCAGACGGAGAGAGAAGGAGAGAGTGGAGGGGGGAAAGAAGAGGAACTAAGTAAGGACTGAAGGATCTAAGGTGAGGAGAAGAGGAACAAGAGAGGGTAATGGGAAGGACGAAAGACAAAAATATCACATTTTCTCTCATATGCAGGATTCAGGCTCACACACACACACACACACACACACACACACACACACACACACACATCAGAATGCAAGCTATTTGAGAAGATGGAGGGACCCTGCTGACCTGCTGCGGGGAGGGGGGGAGGGGGAAGCTGGGGAACACAAGCAGTACTCAACTCTGTACTATGAGGATGTTAGAGTGAAAATAAGTAGTTTGTACAGCAATGTATGAGCTACTTGATGCATTGTTGGGGCAAATACCTGACAGAAACAACTTAAAGAAAGGGCTCATTTTGGCTCACAGTTTGAAAGTATAGATCGTCGTGGTAAGGAGGAAGCCATGGTGACAGCAGTTTCGAGGCGGCCGGTCCCACTGCATCCTCAGGCAGGGAGCAAAGGGGAATGAATGCCTTTTCCTTTTCATTCAGAAGTTTCTTTCCGTGGTGATACTAAATCTCATCATGTTGCAATCAAGATAAACCATGTAAATTATTAACTAGAGGTACACATTTTAAAAAGAAATTGCAGCCGGGCGGTGGTGGCGCACGCCTTTAATCCCAGCACTCAGGAGGCAGAGCCAGGTGAATCTCTGTGAGTTCGAGGCCAGCCTGGGCTACCAAGTGAGTTCCAGGAAAGGCGCAAAGCTACACAGAGAAACCCTGTCTCGAGAAAACCAAAAATAAAATAAAATAAAATAAAAATAAAAAGAAATTGCAGTGTGGAGAGCAGGCTTGGAATTGGAACCATTGCAGGTAATGGTAATGTGAATCCCACAGTAGAAAGGGCCAAGTGATGGCACTTAATCACCAAAGACCAGTTAGGTGGGGAAACCGTAAAAGACAGAAGGTGAAAGCAGCAGGCAGAGCAGTCTTTCTTGAGGAGATCCTGCTGTCTGAGTGCTGTGCTTTAGGCAGAACTAGATGGGCAGTCTATTAAATAAAGTGGTTTGTTCTTAGCCAAGCAGGAAGACCACTAACTTCCATCATCGAAGCAAAGAGTCATTGCCCTTAATCAATTCCCAGCCTTGAGCTACTTTTACCCAAGTAGCTATGCACTGAGGGAACAGAAGTAACTCAGCATGCCTAGGACCATCCAACACTTGATCTGACCTGACACTAATCCAGGAGATCCCAATTGCCATTTGTCCTGCTGGCCAAAGTAGAAATGTACAGATCAAGTGACCAATGAAACCTTAGCTCAGGTGTATCTTACTGTGTTACTTTTTTTCTCCTAGTTCTGGAATGCATGATTATTAAAGTAGACACTCTCCGCCTCTGGCAGAATCCCCACACTGGTTCCCTCCCCAGTGGAGTGAGGGCTGTTACAGAAGGAAAGGCCAAGTGAAATCCCTAGCAGTGAGTATGTCAGGAAAGTCGGAAGCCAAAGCAATTCTGTGTCCGTGGAGGGATTTCAGGGATTGGTGCCGTTTCAAGGTCTTGAAAGTTGGAAGGATAGTGAGGTCCACCATGTTGCCATTCAACTTCTATGTTGAAAAGTTGGGAACAGATGGGTTTTGAAAATGCAATGGGATATCATAAAATCTTAAACAGGTGGTGATTCCAATTGCACCTGCTGTTCCAGATGTGATTTCATTTCTGGAACAAACTGACATATACGCTGCCACCTGGCATGCAGCTATTGAGGTAGAAAATGCCTCTGTCTCTGTTATCTGTTACTAAAGACCAGCAGGACTCAGTTGCTCTCTAGTGGTAATACAACTGCACAGTCTCATTTCAGGAATATATCACTTCTCATACCTTAGGTCCACAGGGATTCTGATCACTGTGTATGTTTACAAGAAACCCACAGGTCCATCACACCAAAGGCATTGGTGATATTGTGTTCACTAAACCTAGTAGGCTAGAGTAATAACTAATGTAAACCACATGCAGGGTGGTGGATAAAAAAAAATTGACAAAATTTGAAGAGTCTTCCACAGATTCAATGTTGTGGTATGTGTCAACGTGTCCCTAGATATCATGGGCACAATGCATAGTGGCCTCTTTGTGCTAAAAATGAAATACGTTGTTCATTTGAGAGTGTCACCAAAGTACTTTCATAGAGTCATCCAAGCAGCTTCTAATTTTGAGTCATGCTTAGAAAGGAGAAGGCTCATCAGCTATCCAGGATGATGCCCAGGCTGCTGTACCACTTGGACCAAACCATCCATTAGATCTAATGGATGTTAAAGAGTCTGCCAAACAGAAGTGTTCTCTGGAACCTCTGGATGGCCCTTGTGGGGACATTACAGAGTAGACCTTTGGACTGTAGAGCACATCCTTAGCATCGCAAGCAGACAACTACTTTCGTTTTGAGAAACAGCCTTTGGGTTGATAGTGTGACTTAATTAACCTTGGTCTACCTAAAACCTGGGCTGCCCCAACAGGCTGGCCATGTACAACACACACAACAGCACTTGGTCATCAGATGAACATACACACAGAATTGGGCCCAAATAAACCCTGAAGATGAAAAGTTATGTGAAGCAGTTGTCCATATATTTCTAGTTGCTCTCATCACATCCCCTTCTCTTTTCTGGTCTGCATCTACGACATCATATGGTATTCCCTACAATCAGATGGTGGGACGGAAGAAGAGACAATTCATGCTTGGTTCACAGATGGTTATGCATAAGCGTCGTGCAGAAATGGACAAGGGCAGCCCTGCTGTTTCCCCATGGGACACTGCAGAAAGACAGAAGTGCGGTGTAGCCTTTAAGCAGTGTGCCTGACTGCTCTCTTCACTTGAGAACAGACATGTAGCTGTACACCAACCCACCAGTTCTGGCCAATTGTTTGACTAGATGTCCAGGGCTTTGAATGGAACATGGTCAGAACATGGTTTCAAGGAGGTATTAGAAGAGATATTGTAAAGTTTTATTATAAAGCAAGCCACACTCTGGGAGGAAATATTAATAAGGCACTTGTATCAAAAATTAAGACTTTAAAAATCCAATAATAATAATAAGTAAATAACCCAGTAATAAAATTGGGTAAAGATTTTAACACACTTCATCTACACACACACACACACACACACACACACACACAGAGCGAGAGAGGGAGAGAGAAAATAAGCATACTGTAATAAGACGTTCACCAATATTATTGATCAGAGATATGCAAATAAAAATAACAACTGCACTAAAGCTATACAATAATTAGAATATATGAAGTCCAAAAGTTTATAAAGGGGCCTGGAAAGGTAGATCAGCAGTTAGGAGTCCTTGCTGCTCTTCCGGAAGACCAGAGTTTGGTTCCCAGTAACCACATCAGGCAGCTCACAACTGACTGGAAATTTAGCTCTATGGGATCTGAAGCCATCTTATAGCATCTACTACTACCTGCACACACACACATACACACACATACACACACACACACACACACACACATTCACACACATACATGTATGAACATGCACACATGCATGAAAGCATGCATACACATCTTAACAAAAGTAAAATAAATCATTCTTAAAGCCCATAAGAAAAAGAATT
>CABHPR010087379.1:0-13327 GCA_902168415.1 Peromyscus melanophrys
CCCGGAAAACTGATCAAATATTTATGTGTCTTGTGTGAGCTGAATATTCTAAATGAATGCTTCAAACTCTTTCTGTAAAGAACTAGATCATAAACATGTCAGGTTTTGCAGGCTATACTCTCTCTTTACTACTTCTAAGTTTCATCTAGCACACAAGCCTCCTTAGATAGTATGCAAATAAGTGGTCATGGCAGAGTGCCAATAATACTTCCTTTGTGGAAACAGGTGGTGGACTGCATTTGGCGTGCAAGTCCATGGTTTGTCAGTTTCTAAACCACGAATTGAAGGGGATGGGAGAAAAACCCTTCATTTGTTGCCAGAGTTTCTTGAAATAAAAATGAACTACTAGTAGTCTGTCAATAGATGTAGTTATACTTTTGGCAATAATCAATGGGAAAATGCCAGCCAAATAGTGAGTATATATCAACAAATAAAATTCAGTCTATATAATTTGTAAATGCTCATATTGCTATTCTTACACAAATGTCAAAGGCTTTAACCATGCTTTATTATTTTTGTTTCTTTCATATTTATTTTTAATTGTTGATTGTGGATTATGTTTGTTATGTAATATATATGACATGACCCATGACCACTGTGTGTGTGTGTATGTGTGTGTGTTTGTATGTTGTATACCTTACTGTAAGTCATATATACCTTGAAAATAATTTCATTAATTTGTGATCAACTTTTGATTTTAAACTTTAAAAGTTTTAAAAATATTTCTTTTCTGAATTTGTCTTTTTCCTGATGGGTTTCCTTTGTGGATTTCATGTCACAGTTAAGAAGCCACCTCTCATTTTCATAAGCTGGCGTTTTCTTCTAGCATATTTATGGTTACATGTTGGCTTGCTTCTCAGATGAAGAGGAGCATCAGTAAAATGGTGAAAGGGAACCCCGAATAATGGGATGTCCATGGAACAACAGCTTCTGGGGGAAAAGAGCCAGGAAGGAAAGAGAAAGAAAAGCCAAGTCACCTGAAGATGGGCTGACAATCCCGGAAGTTGCAGCACTGCAGATAACCTCAGCATCAGTAGAAAATGGCCGTGCACCTGCTGGAAAGAGGAGCAGCCAGGAGTCCCAGGAGAAACAAAGCTCTTTGTCACACCGTCTGTGCCACACACGGCACAAAGATGCGAGGTTGCTAAATTTGGGGACATGTGTTTATGAAGATGCCAATTCACCTTCTCAAGAATTTAGATGTTGATGATTCCTTTCAAGTATGTCAGATCAAAATAAATTGAAATATCTGAAGGCTTTTATTTTTGCAACACATACAAATACATAATTATAAAATGAACTATACACCCCCCCCCACTGCCCCACTTCCCACCCCCGTGTATCTGTACCATTAGTGGAAGTATATTTGTGACCCTGTGATCAAAGTTCCATCACAAATAGGCAATTAAATGAGCTCAAGAAAATTGTGACCAATGTGATCTTTTGATTTCTCTTTCTATCAAATGAATGCTAACTTACAATAAAGCTCAACTAAACTTTCAGGGAATTAGTCATTTTGAGTAGCTTCTTTTGGTTGTTGTCTACAAAATGTTTATGTTATATGAGGTATTGTCACACTACTAAAAATAGTTATATCCTTTTCATTATGTAAGTGGTATATCCTTGTCATAAAAATTCAGGGTGTTTAGAAATGCAAGAAAAATAAAAATAAATCATTTAAAACAGATCTTAATATTTTGGTTGATAATCCTTTGTCTTTATTTTATAGAATTATTTTCTGCACAAGGTTAATCTCATGACTGCCTTAACTTAGATTTCAATTTAGACTCTTAAGTATTCTACCAATAGGGATTAACTTAAGAGCCCTAAATACCTGCTTAGAGAATAATTTTCTCTTATTTAATTATCTCTTCACGGGAATTTCATATCTATTTTGCTAATGTTATTATAATCAAAAGTTGCCCAGAAGTTGCCTTATTGACAAAGTTCCTGAGCCAGCCTGTTGGGAACTGTTAACTGCCTGTTTGTCGTGAATGTGGGATAAAGTACATTCAGGTTCTGACCTTTGGGGCAGCTGAACATGGCTGCCTGTTTGCATAATCAGCTAGTTGGTCAAGAGCTTTAGGTGCATTCTCCTCAGTGGTCCTGTCCCTTTCCAGGAATGATCTCCCTTTGTGGTTAGTGTGCCCTTTGGTATGTCAGAACCATTCAAAGCACCAGCAGTGACTTCTCCATCACCCACACATCTCTGCTCCCTTTGTCTGGGTGCACCCAGGCTTCTATCTGTTTTCTCTAAGGTTTTCCAGAGGCTTAAAAGAAATCTGCCTCTTGCTTTCCCCAATTTGTGTCCCAGTATGTCTGGGACATGGCTTACTCTCAACTCTGCAAGTTAAAGAAAAACAGGGTTAGATTTGCTGACATGATTTCAGACCAAAATTTCTTTAAAGTATTCTTAGAGTTTCTATGTTGTATTCCACAACTTCACTTAAAACTTGGTGCTGAACACACAGCACACTTTGTCTTCTGCAGATTTTCATGTCAAACAATGTAAACACATGGGCAGAAGCACCTCAGCTCAGATGCAAGATTATTGTATGAGTTTTAGTGTTTTATTGAACTTTCAAATGTTTCTCTTCCTATAGAAACATTATAGTTTAAGTATGGAAAACATCCTTTTTTTTTCCTCTTTTTCAAGACAGGGTTTCTCTGTGTAACTGGAACTTGTTTTGTAGACCAGACTGGCCTCTAACTCACAGAGATCTTCCTGCCTCTGCCTCCTGAGTGCTGGGATTAAAGGCATGCACCACCACCACCCAGAGGAAGACAACTTTTGATATTTCCCTGCTGTCTTGGTTAGGGTTTCTATTGCTGTGACGAAACACGATGACCAAAAAGCAAGTTGGGGAGGAAAGGGTTTATTTGGCTTACACTTCAGCATTGCTGTCCATCACTGAACTCAGGACAGGAACTCAAACAGGGCAGGGTCCTGGAAGCAGGAGCTGATGCAGAGGCCATGGAGGGGTGCTGCTTAATGACTTGCTTCCCATGGCTTGCTCAGCTCACCTTTTATAGACCCTAGAACCAGCAGCCTAGGGATGGCACCACCCACCATGGGCTGGGCCCTCCCCCATTGGTCACTAAATGAGAAAATGCCTTACAGCTGGATCTCAAGGAGGCATTTCCATCAACTGAGGCTCCTTCTTCTGATGACTAGCTTGTGTCAAGTTGACACACAAAACCACCCAGTACACCTACCATCATTCTTCTGCATGTAAGTACCAAATTTGCACAGTTTTGGATTGGATTGTATCAGAATGCTTGATTTTTCAATATTGCTATCTGAATTGCTGAATTAAGTTTCATAAAATATTGTTAAATGAATTTTGGTTTGGGATTAGGATGGATGTTCTACTAATTTATGAAATGTGCCTGAACATATTTCTGCCATTTTGTAAGATATATTTTTTTCAAAACAGTGTTCTCAGCATTGATGATTATATAATAAATATCAATCAACTCAGTAAAACATTGAAGATGCTCTGTGTCCTGCAGTATCAAATATTCTGCCAAGATTTAATTCTTTATGTAAAAATAAACCCAGCACATTATCTCATTAGTATGGAAATTTTCTTTCATCCTTAACAAATGGGAAATTATATGTATAACAAAACCTATTTTAAGATAAATTTATGTTTTGATATCAGTAAATGTTTGATTTGCATATCTGTTTTACATTCCTATATAATCCAAATCACAGAGAAATTTCTCAGGCAAAAAGAGGTTGAAAACATAACAAATAAGAAGCCCTGCACTGTTCTAAAAAGGTCCAAGTTACCTTTAGGAAAACATGATTCAGGTTCCGAAGTGTGATAGAAGGACAGCAGAAATCCTCAAAGAGAGATGCCAGTCAAATACAGAGTTTGTATGATAGATAACATTTTGAAATTGCCGTAGTTTCCCCAGGGAGAAGAGATGCTTTTGTAAGAACAAGCTCCCAAGATACCATTAATGCTGAGGATGTGCACTCAGTGACATTTGGTGCCAGACTTGCAACACGGGTAGCAATTGCAGCTAGACCCGACACAGCAGCAAACAATTACTAGCACAAGTGACAGTCACTTTGGATGTTGACAACTGTGGAAAAACTTCACTGTAGTGAGCTAATGCAGGAATACAGGCAGCCCACTAAGCAGCCAGGAAGGCTGTCCAGGGAAAGGGCCAGCATGGCAAGCCTGTAGGCTCTAAGTGCTATTTGTGATGAAGAAAAGGGGGTCTGGACTTACCTACTGTGGTTAGAAACTAAGGTAAGACAGCAACAGCAGCAGCAATTATAATAATATAATGTCTTATTTGGGACTATCTTATCTCTTTAGCAGCTTAATGGAGGAAATTAAGATACACAAGGAATTGTTTGGAAACGATCACTCAGTAAGCCACGGATGTTTTCTCAGCATCCCTCTCTGTCCCCGTAGGGTTCTTCTAACTTTATTTTTAATATCTTCTAATGTGAACTCACAGACAGGATTAGGAGTACTTATGACTTCAAGGAGCAGGAAAGCCAAGCAAGGGGACAGAGAAGTGAACAAGTATTTATTTTGCACATGACAAGAAGTCTATAACTGGAGGGCTTTTGATTTAGTTTGAGAACTCAGGGAAATCAGAAATCAATTCAGCTTTTGTGGCAAAGAGGGTGGGCTGGGATATCAAGTTAATTCAAGGAAGGGCCTCTGTTTTGTCTTAAGCCCCAAATCCCACCGACTTGACTTCCAGTCCAGTTCTTTGACTAGACCTACAGTGACTGTTCTCCAAGCTGGAAGGGAAGCTGAGAATCTTAGCTTTTACCCTTCCACCTTTCACAGAGGTGGGAGACTGACTAAAGAAAAATAAATTGGGACTGGTATTTGATGAGCCAGCCTATCATGTCAACATCAAATCCCAAACCTATCTCAGAGATACATTTTTCTTTCACTTGAATTTCCTCTTGTTTTTCCAATAAGCTTAATGTGAGAGATGGGTATAATCTCTTATTTTTTTCATTAAGAACTATACTTTAAGAATCTTGATTTATTTTTAGGTTGGTTATACATCATGCAAAGGCTTGTTTGTTTGTCTATGACAGTAAAGCTCTAACTCAGCACTTTATTCATGCACAACAAATACTCCACCAATGAGCTGCACTCCCAATCCTGATTTAATGTATGGATTTCCACAAAAATCTGAAAAAAAAAACATTCAAAAAATTTTATTTGATTCCAAATGTCTAACAATTCATGAAATAGAGGTAATGTAGAACTTTTAGCCTGACTGACTTTTAAAATTTGAATGTCTAGCTTTAAAAATGTGAGAAAGCTAACTCGATGTATGTGACAACTAGTCTTCAGGAATAGATCCCATGCACCCGATGTTTCTATAGCCACATTTGGAATTCTTCACCAACAGATCATCAAGGTTGGTGAGGATGATGAATAGAACATGACAGAAGTGATGGTGGATCACTTTCTAGGTTAGATCATTAAAGACTGAAGCTCCTGTCTCTTGAATTTCTCACCTTGGGGAAAGTCTGTCTCTATGTCTTCCAGATAGCCACTCAACTAGTGAGTGAAGAGAGTATTTTTAAAAGGCCCTTGTTCCAGCCTGTTCAACCTGGCAGTCAACTGAAACAGTGAAGCTAGAAGTCCATCCTCCAGAATTTCACTAATGATAACTCCAAGAGAAACCCTGGCTAGAACTACCCAGCTTGCCTGTTCCAAGGGTCCCATCCTAAGAAACCAGGTGTGGTTTGAAAGAAAATGGCCCCCAAAGGGAGTGGCACTTTTAGGATGTGTGGCCTTGTCAGAGGAAGCATGTCACTGTTGGGGAAGGCTTTGAGGTCTCTTTTGTTCAAGCTTTGCTCAGATACTCAGACCACTTCCTGTTGCCTGCAAGGTGTAGGACTCTCAGCTACTTCTCCAGTACCATGTCTGCCTGCATGTTACCATGTCTCACCATGCTGATAATGGACTGAACTTCCGAACTGTAAGTGAGCCACCCCAATTAAATGTTTTCATTTATAAGAGTTGCCATGGTCATGGTGTCTCTTCACAGCAATAGAAACCCTAAGACACCAGGTGAGATAAATATTTCTTATTTTAAGTTGGTAAGGTTTTGAGTAACCTGTTATACAAAAATATGTAACTAATAAAACTTCCTTAAATATTAACATTCTAACTGTAAGTGAGCATATATACATATCATGAAGCTGATAAAGTATGAAAATGTCCAGTATTGTTTCTGCAACATAGTTACATAGAAAATGAGTGTTTGACAAAAGCTGTTTTTTCATGATCTTTTTTTACATCTTTTAACTTTGAAGGACTCCTGCTTAGGGTTAGCATTATTGTAATTAAACCTATGTGTCTTTTGCTTTTCCCTAAAACCACTGCAGAATGCATGTCATCCACCAGAGCTGACCTTGGCATCACCTTGCCACTACACTACATCTGGATGGTTTTGTTACCTATAGTCATTGTGCTTAATAATGAATATCTTAATCAGAACGTGGAATGCTACTGTTGGATATGGGTTTAGTGGGCTACCAAAAGGACATAATATTTCTCATGACTGATGTAGATCAGTCCTGTTGTCCACTGGAAGGCTTCTGTGATCTTGTTATGTCTCACTATCATAATGTTTCTCCTTTACGAACTCTCTGAAATAGGGAGTGGCTGGTGAGGACTGCCTGCCATGCACTCAGAGTGTTTACTCTGATTTCCTTTTGCCTGTAGTCTTTGACCTTTGCTACTGCCTCACACATCTCTAATCACAGGCACCATCACTAGAGAGGAAAGGAGCTATCAGGCCTGAGTATGGCAAACACGTTGTTGACAGGCCTTTTCTTTCCCCCTCCCTCTCCCATGGAAACCATAGATTGCATCCCTATAGTTAGCCACCAAGGTCTGTTCCCTTATTTGGACACTTTCTTATGCCAGATTCATTCCTAAGGCTGATCAGCAAAGTCCAACTATCAAAGTATTGATGTTCAGCAATCAAAAGCCTCCTTTTGACTACTCTAATTAACATGCCCAATCAAAACACACCACCCCAACCTAGCCCATTCTAACACAGACCTCCCCTTCTTTCCTCTTAAAATCAAACCCGTGAGGTCATTTGCTGCTGTTTTCTGCTTGGTTCAGAAATCAGCCACTTTACTTTTCCTTCCTGCTTAATAAACTATGTCTCTGTGAAAACAGTTTGGTCTAGGAGGTGGTCTGGGAGGGAGCATCTGCAGTGTGTGTCCCTTCAAGTACTATTGTCAACTTTGTGATGTAGCCTCATATTATCAATGCTACTTCACTTTTTACACATTACATTTCTTGTCCTACACTACTTCTATATCTCACTTCTTTCATGCCCAAAAGATTGTGTAAATATATATCTATACACATACACAGTTATGTTTTATCCAGGTGCAACACTTCTTTCTTTCTTGGCTATAGCAGCATACACAAATAGCATTTGGTTCACTGAACTGTGTTCCTTATCTTCATGGTTATGTGTACATCTGTATATACGTATATAAGTGCCACTGTGTGTGTATGTGTGTGGAGGCCCAAAATGGACAATGATGCTTATTGTGTAACAATTTCCCCCAGAGACTGAAACATTCAATCCTGCAGGGAAGCTCCTTAACAGGATAGTAAACAACTCAAAATAACTTCAGGAAGTCCCTGAAATTTAGCAGATTAACTACTTCCCCTCCGGCCAGAATAAGTAATAAGAAGGTAAACAACTCAAAATGGTTTTAAAAAGTCCCTGAAACTGATCAGATCAACTAGGTCCCCTCTGCCAGAGTAAGCAATAGAGGCTGAGAGTCCCTCAGACAAGCTAAGCTATAAAGACTCTCAGACAAGGCAAGCAGCAAGAAGATGCTTGAGACCAGGACAGCTCTCTGGAAGAAACAGAAACCAGCCAAGATGTGAAGAAGAGGTTCAGACCAACTAACACAGGTGCAAAGGACACTCTCCAACCCATTGAGCTGCCTGTAAGCTGTGCAGAGTATTCCAGGTTCCCAGCTTTGTGAGCTGTCACCCATGCTGGGGTGGGCTTTAATGCTGAGGGTGTCTGAGGCATTTTTGCTCCTGTAAGTAACCCCAATAAAACCTACTGTTTGACCAATTTGGACTTTGATGGGATCCATACTTTAATCTGTCATGGGTTCCCTATCTGGGGTTAACAGATGTGTGTGATATGTTTCCCTAAGAAAAGTTTCGTCATACGACAGTGACTTCTCTCCAGTTTATTTATTGAGGCAGGGTCTCTCACTGAAACCAAATCTCGCCAATTCAGCTATTCTGTCTATCCAGGTCACCCCAGGGATCCCATCTCTGCGTGACAGGTAAATGCCTGCCCATACTTATGGGAATCCTGGGCATCTAGTCTTGACTCTTCACACTTAGAGAGCAAGCACTTTAGCCACTGAGCCATCTCCCCAACTTTATAAACTATGGGGTCATGCTAAATGAAAGCGCTGGGCTCTCTGCTTAAAAAAATGATTATGAGTGTTGGAGAGATGGCTCAGTAGTGAAGAGCCCTGGCTGCTCTTCCAGAAGATTGGCATTGGATTCCCAGCACCCACGTGGTGGTTCACAGCTGTCTGCAATTCCAGGTCTAGGGGATCCAACGCCCTCATCTGGCCTCTTTGGGCACTGCAAGCACGTGGTGCACAGATATGTATGTAGGCAAAACATCCCTGTGCATAACATAACTCTTAAAAAGTCATTATGAATGCAAAGATATAGTATAGACTGAGCAGGGAACCCATGTCAGCACCAGGTTCTGTGCAGCCATGATGCTGACCCTGACTGGTGACTTTGGGGGTGTTTCTCATGCTTGGTCTTCTTATCATATGAATATTTGCTTCAGAAAAGTTCCGAAGTTGAATATGATAATTGTATTTTTTGCAAGTATTTTTTGTTTTATAATTCAAAAAAATGAACTAGAGAAGTGAATCAGAATGACCATTCCTGTTCTGAACATTGTTTTCCCTTGTATTAAAATACTTTCTACTGCACCTTCAGCTGCTGCAGGCCCAGTGACAGTGACAGCTCACACTTGAGACAACCCAGATTTCTTCAGGAAAATTAATCATTCTCTTCCTTCTTATAGCACTCCTATATCGCTCTCTTCTCTTATTGCAACTTTTTAACTTCTCTGATTACAACAGAGTTCTTTCAAGTCATTGTTTTTAATAAATGTGTAATTGGGAGCAAATACTTAAGTCATTTGTCTCACCTGTAAGTCTTACGTAGATAATTATGTAGATATAATTGAAGCTATATAAAAATGACAACAACCCATCATAAAACCTGACACTCGAATTTAAATGTGCATTGGTGTAATGGCCCAGTGATGAGTTCCTACACCACTGGCTGTGTCATCTAATGGAGGAAAATGTGAAGTAGACATCAAATGCTTTGTGATAGTCAACATTGTCTTTTCCACACAAGAGGAACAGTATATCCATCTTCCTGCAGGTTGTTTTAACATTTTGATAGAATGTACTGGAAGATGCCTTTTAGGTGTCAAACACCCCAAATCTCTGCTTTCACCAAAAACACCTCGTAAAAAACACAATGTGTCATAATTTTCTTTTATTTCTTTTCTTGGCATATTTTAGTTCTCAGCAACACTTCAGATTCTTCTGGTAAACAAGGAGCTTGTACATGTTCTTGCAGCAGACAGATGGGTGTGTTCGCTGGGTATCTTTTTAACATGAAGAAAATGTTCCTCTTCACGGCATCTGGGTAAGATGTGGAGGTCTGTCATAGCTCTGAAATACAGACAGAAGTAATCATCTCTCTGCCACATGAGGTTACTCAATAGGTAACGAACGCTTCCCTATTTTTTTCCATCTCAAGCTTTGAAATCACAGATGAAGTATGAGTCCACAAAAGCCAGTCTACAAAGCAGTACTCGGATATTTCTTTTCATCAATCATTTTTATGGATGTTCTCCAATCACACTGCCCAGATGGCCACTTTACAAGTCTGTGGCAGCAAAAACAACCCCGTTTCAAATGTAAGGAAAGAGCTAAAGAATAGACTCTAAATGTATATATGAATAAAAATGTTTTATTCATCTTTACTCATGATTTCACTGCACAAATCCCACCCCAGTGAATTATGACATTTGGTTGGCAAACATATGGTAACATTCTCAGTGACACTGACATATGGTTAAATCATTCAATAAAAAAAATCTACCATTTCCACAGGATAATTCATTTTAATCAACACAAAGACTACACGATTCTCTTTATTCTGCCAAGTCACCATACAGGATTGGGGAAGAAATTAACTTACTCTACAGAGACAATGACTGTGAGAAAATCTGACATTTTGTTAAAAAATTATTTATGCCCCTTGTGTGCTCTTCTTTCCTATCACACCTTTCACCTAATTGCCAGAGATCAATACCTACACATACAACAATCCATGTATTTTGCTGGTTTCCAAAGTAAATACTCTATTTCATGGCAAACCTTTATATACAGCTGTATGCACTGTGGGGTCCTTAGGGATGGCTTTAGGCCCTTCTCTCTCTCTCTCTCTCTCTCTCTCTCTCTCTCTCTCTCTCTCTCTCTCTCTCTCTCTCTCTTATTTTTTCCTCAGTATTTCATATAATTGGGTTCCCTTTATCCATGAAGCTGTCATTTTTTTTGTTTTGGTGCCACAGATTCAACCCAGAACCTTTGCAGTGCAAAGCATGTGCTTTACCACTGAGTTATACCCCTAATCCAGATGTTCTGGACCATGCAGAGATGCTATCAACCTATCTTCAGATTAACTGCAAACATTTCTCCCTGAGCCACATAGCCAGGAGTTGATGGAAGGGGATATTGTAGTCCAGATCTGACTTCCAGCTACCTCTGTATAGTCCACAAGTGAAGAATGCTTTTAAACATTTTATAAGTTAAAATAAATGAATAATATTTAATGATGGTGCAGAAATATTAGAAAGTCAAAGTTTACTATCAATTAGTAAATTTTAGTCAGTCATAAATCTATTAACATATACTGGCTTAAATTGTTTCGTGGTAAGACTCTATTTGTAGCTCAGGTAAGACTAGGACTCAAGATCCCCCTACCTTACCTTCCCAGTGCTGGGTTATAGGCATGCACAACCAGCTATGGCTATTCTTAAGATATAAGAATTAGAAAGAATCATTTCAAAAACATGGACTAGCCCACATATGGTTAATATGGCTCTTCATAGAAAACACATATCATCTCATGATGCTTGGTTTGAATTATCAGCTTCACACAATCTAGAACCACCTGGGATGAGAGTCTCATGAAGGACTGTCTAGAACATGTTGGCCTGTGGGCAGGTCTGTGGGGAATTGTCTTGATTTTTTCAATTAATTAAGGTGGGGCAACCTTCCCATTGTGAGTGCTACCATCTCCTGGGTTTGGGTTCCCTACATGTAAGTGTGGAGAGGAGGCTGACTGGAAAGCAACATACATCCATTCATTTCTCTCCACTCTTGACTGTGGATGTGCTGTGACTGTTTCAAGTTACTGCTGCCATGACTTCCACAATGATGTACTGTAACCTAGAATTGTGAGTTAAACTAAACCCTTTCTCCCTTAAGTTGCTTTCTGTCAGGGTATTTTTATCACAGCAACAGATGTGAGACTATCCAGGACACCCCTGATGGAAGCTATTTCAAAGCATCTACTTTGTCTTAATAGAACTCATGAAATCTATGCCTTTTATTTACTTAATTTCACTGCTTACATTTCTACCCGATCACCAAGGACCTTGTTGTACTAAGAGATATCTGTTGAATAAGTATAGGAAAAATGTTGAATAAGTATAGGATAAATAAATTAATTATAACCGCTGAGCTAAAGCTTCTTAACTTAATTGTATATCCTTTATAGGCAAGGAAGAATGAGGGAAACTCATCTCTTATTATAGTTCAGTGCATTATAACAGTGACAAGATTACAAACCACACGTACAGCACACACACACACACACACACACACACACACACAAAACTGGAGCAACATAGAATGGCTTAATCTGACCTTCTGAGTCTGATGATACCAGAACCGTTCAGAAGGGGCTGAATCCACTGCGGTTTCCCTTGTGAGTCAGACTCAGGCACCCAAACAGGAGGAAATAAGCCTTCTCAGGCTTCCTTCCCAATACCACGACTTCCTCTTTAGTAAAGTTATTCGCTGATTATACCACCTTCTCTCTTGTTCACATAGTTCCTGAATTTATTTGGAGTTAATTTACTTTGTATTTCCTCACTCATAAAATGTTTGACTTTTTATTTACTTTGCCTACTTACATCTATGTCCAATCACTAAGGACTGCTTCCTGGTCTTCTCTCATAACAAAATCAGAAGTGTTTAGTTCTTACTCATTAACAATTATTTCTTAGGGATAAGCTGTACTCTGTAAGGTCTACCTGCACTTCTTCATTAATATGCTAGAGATTTCCCAAATAGGTCTATGTCTCCAGAGACGCCAGTTTTAAGTGAGGATATGTTGTCACATGCCCATAGGACTATGCTCCTATGCTATCCCATGTCCTAAATGTGAGCTGCACACTGACTTGGCCCTCACTGAACTCGAGAGAGAACAATGATCTTCATATAAAGGAAAATTACTGTTCTGGGATCAAGAACAACACTTCAGTATCACAGCTGACAACCAGAAAAATCTATGTTCCCATTCAAACATTGAGGTGGGTTTGAAGCTTGTTCTACTCTGGTGAGATCTGACTGATGGGCTATGCCCTTTCATCTGGAGCAATGTTGGAGAGCAGGCCATGCCAAAAGAAAGCTGGAACTCCACCAACCTAAGTGATTTATTTAAATTCATCAGAACATCTGGAGTATCAGCTGGTCTACCTGGTGCTCTTAGATGACTCACTGCTGCTCTTTAATAAACGGACCCTGGCTGCTTCTACTGAGCTCTGCTGCATGTTGTAAAATGGTGTTTGCTTTCCCTGTGCAGCAGCATTTTAATATAAGGAATCTGTGTCTCCTGTGTTCAGTGGACTGAATAGTGGGAAAGGCCATTACTGCTGCCCCCTTCAAGAAGGGGACAAGCTATAAATCCTTAGAACCTGGAAAGTAAATTTCAGATGTGTGTATAATGAAAACCAGATCACCACAAATACAGTCTCCAGATTCTACAAATGAAATCTGGCCATTTTCGAGCTCATCTGTATTCCATGGCCTTTGCTGTATACAACCTAAAACTCACAAAGACATAAAAAAAAAAAAGTGAGCAGGGTGTTTCTTTAACCCCAGTTCAGAGGTCTGAGCTCCACCTTCGTGTAACTCTGTGAGAGGTCTGACCTGAGA
>CABHPR010087385.1:0-26078 GCA_902168415.1 Peromyscus melanophrys
TTGATGGGGTACAGGATGGACTTTGGAGACTCACTGGCCTACACACATTTGGGCACACTTCTGTAGACAGCCTGTAATCCCAGCACTCAAGAGGCAGAGGCAGGCGGATAGGGAGTCTGAAGCCAGCCTGGGCTACATGGTGAGCTTGCTGCCAAGCCTAAGGATCTTAGGTGGACACCCTAGAACCCACAGGTGGAAGGAGAGAACTGACTCTGCAAATTATCCTCCGACCTCCACACAGTTGAAACACAGCAAAACATGCATCCCTAGGGGAGAATGGCCGGTGGGAGGAGTGCCCACTCCCTTGGTTCACGTCTCTCAAGTACTTCGTGTATGCAGGCACCAACTTTGGCGTGGTGACACTGTGTTGGAGAATGGGGAGGGAGGGACAAACCACCAGCCAGGATGGACGGTGGTCAGGGAGGACCTCTCTGAAGAGGTGACATTCAGCAAAGACCTAGATAATGAGTCACTACGGGGAGCTGGGATCAGAGGAGGTAGGTCTCAGTTCTGAGATAGGAGCCTTGAATGACCAGGGTGTGGAGATTGGATTTTACTCTAAGTAAAACATGAAGAAACCAAATAAGATGACCCTGAACGTCTTTCTCTCCTAGGTCTCCAGCCCAGAGGGCACCTTCTGCAAAAATGTCTGTGGATCCCTTATCCAGCAAAGCCCTGAAGGTGAGCTAGCTTCTGTGGACCACACTGGTTTCTGTGGTCTCTCTCTGCTGCTGCTCCTCATAGAGCAGCGACATCCCAATTCCCCTTTCCTTCCTGGAAGCCCCAAAGGGGACTAAGCAGCGACAGGGCTACAGGGGCAGGTCACTTCCTTCTGCGCCTGCTTTCCCCATTGAAAGGGGCTTTCCAGGCTGGGTTTCTCAGCTTGGTTAGTGTGAGCCCTGGTGGCCTCCAGTGTGCTGATGTTGGTCCCGGTCACCTTCAAGGTCTTAGCTCAAGTGCAGTAACCGCCAAAATGGGGAGGGAGGGAGGGCGCACTGGGAAGTGGGGCGGCATCCCCAGCACGGGCCCCGTGCCTCTGTTTCCCCACGGCTCGCAGGTGAAGCGCGAGCTGAGCGAGAACACGCCGCACCTGTCGGATGAGGCGCTGATGGGGTTGTCGGTGCGCGAGCTGAACCGGAACCTGCGCGGCCTGTCGGCGGAGGAGGTGACGCGGCTGAAGCAGCGGCGTCGCACACTCAAGAACCGCGGCTACGCGGCCAGCTGCCGTGTGAAGCGCGTGTGCCAGAAGGAGGAGCTGCAGAAGCAGAAGTCCGAGCTGGAGCGCGAGGTGGACAAGCTGGCGCGCGAGAACGCCGCCATGCGCCTGGAGCTCGACGCGCTGCGCGGCAAGTGTGAGGCGCTGCAGGGCTTCGCGCGCTCGGTGGCCGCCGCCCGCGGGCCGGCCGCGCTGGTGGCACCCGCCAGCGTCATCACCATCGTCAAGTCGGCGCCCGGCCCCTCCCCCGCTCCTGACCCCGCCCCCTGCTCTTAGTACCCGCCCCTTCCCCCGCCCCCCGCCCCCCCGACCGGACTCCCTTCCTAAAGTGCCTGAATGCCTCCTGCTCCCGGTCCCGTTTCTCTGCCACTGTTACCCAGTGTGATGACTTCACATTCCTTTCCTGGGCTCTTTCTAACTCTTGCAGGCCCCCAGACTGGGACCTGATGGCCCTGGGGAGGGGCAACTTTGCTAAGTTGTGAGGGGGACGTTGGGGTCCTGGGTTTCCCTGGGCTCAAAGTCCATCTCAGATTGGAAGCGAGGTGGTGTAGAGATGGCCCGGAGAAGAGCTGGCGGGAGAGGCTTTGGATTGTACCAGTATGCCCTTCCGAACTTACCACACTTCCCACGACTAAGGACTAGGTGTGGCCTCGTGGGGCTGCCCTGCTGAGAAGCAGAGCTCAAGAGACCTCCCAACTCTGCTTGGGACCTAGGAATGTCAGGCTTTCCCAAGCTAAGTCTTTGGAACGGACCAGAGGAGCTCAGCTGACAGATGGGGAAGCTGTCAGGCAAAGGGACCCAAGGCTACACAGAACTGAGTGGCTGAGCTGCAACCCCACTGGGGCCTTCTCACTGCTGCCCTAACATTCCAACCACGGACTGACTTCACGGGGAACACACAGGGAGGCCTCTCTGCCTGGGAGACCTTTGTCTAGGTGGTGGGGAAGAGAAGCTGAAGGAGAGAGGAGGTGACACTAAGGGACGAGGTGAGGAGCTGGCCAGCCAGAGGAGGGGCAATGAAGATGACCTCTGTCGTAGGTAGGGACAGACACTACAGTCCTGAGGCAGGCAGTGGAGAAAAGGGGGTCCCTTGGAATTAGGGCTTCCACTTTGGTCCGGAGTATTCGTGGTGGTGTGGGGGCTGACCACTGGTCCCCTGGGAAGTCTGGCCCTAGCACCTCCCCAACACTGTATACAGCTGACCCTCTACACTTATTTATTGCACGAATCTAAGTTATTCTCGCCAGCAGAGCCCAGCTTTTTGCCCTGGGAAATATGTGGGCCCTGGGCTGGACTTTATATTTTATATCTACAAATAAATCACATTAAATCTTATATTTAGGGAAGGCTGGATGGCAACAACAAGGTTTTTTAAAAATTGCCCAGCTCCCAGAGTTATTTATTTTCTGACTTAAAGTGAGCCAGTTATCTGCCTTGAGTATTTTGTAGACTTTCTGAATAAAGTCGAGTTCTCTTTTTCCACAGAGAAGTGTATATCCTGGAGTGTTCTGTGTGTGCTCTGAATGAGTGGCCTGAGACCACTTTTGGGTCTTGGGAACTTTTGGGTCATGGGAGGCTAACCCTAACCCTAACCTTTTACAAGCAGGTGTGGGTAGAGACTGGGCAAGGAAAGGCTGTGCTCAGTCTGTACACAGTCCCACACAGAGAGAGAAGTCCTGGGTTTTCAAACTCTCTGTCTACCACTTTCACATAGGTCTCATTTTCTACAGCCCAGTGGAAACTACTATCCTGTGGACTTGAAGGCCCAGAGAAGTAGATTGCTGAGTTCTAGCCAGCAGGCCTCAGCCTTAATCTTCAGTCTTGGGAGGGAGGGGGGAAGGGATACCCACTCATTAACTCTGCCCTGTCTGGTAAGGAGTGGAATACTCTGGTCTTCGGCCAAGGAAATGGGTTGGAAACCAAGTGGTCTTTTTCTGGGTGGTACTGACTAGTTTCTTGCTGTACCCGTTTCCCTTCAAATGACGGTGCTATAGAGTCGGCATGGTCTAGAAAAGCCAGAAGGGCTGCCAGTCCTAAAAGGTAACAAATGACAGGCCATAGGACTAGGGTGAGGACCTTGTCTGTGGCTGGTCAGAGAGGGAGAGAGGGGCCAAGGAAAGGGGTAGAGTTGGAACGTGGGGAAGAGCTAGATCATGTGGCTGGACCCACAGAACTGCCTCCCCTTCAAATTGGGGCTGTGCCAATACTCCTTCCTGAGAGGCTAAGCTCAGGCCTGGCAGCAGGAAGGGGTGGTAGGTGGGGATGAGGGTGCCCAGATGATGTAGCCTTTACCTTCTCGGTACAGGCTGCCTGGGAAGTTCCCCTGCCCACACGCATTCCGGCCGTGCCTGTCAGCCACAGGCTAGACCTTAGAACGGCACGGTGCCTGGGCATGGTGCATGCAGGAAAGGTACTAGGGCCTGGTACCCCTGCCCTAGGCCTCCTGGTTCCTAAGGATGGAGGATGGGCTCAGAGAAGCCAAGGCAGGCCTTTGACCTTTTGGGAGATACCGACAAAAAGTTAACCACTTACCTCTGGAAAAAACGGGACCAGGCCCAGCCCCTGTGGGGATGGGGAGAGGGTAAACACTTTGTGGTCAGCTGTCTGTGCAGAAAGAAGAAACTGTCCAATGGGGACGTGGAACCTGATTTTAGTTCCAGACACTATAAACACCCCCATGACCTACATACACATGGCACACAGGAAGAGGGTGGACATTCCCGTCCACGGCCACTACACTTCTTCCAGACAAAGGGGCAGGAAAGAACCTCACTGGCAGGCAGAGGAGTTTCGGTACAATCTATATTATCTCATGTATATTTTTCCTGACTTCATTTGCTGCTTCTGTCACGCATTTAAAATATCACAGAGACCAAAATAGAGCGGCTTTCTGGTGGAAGGCATGGCAGTCACAGGACGAGATACAAAACTAGGGGCTCTGTCTTCTCATACATCATACAATTAATTTTCAAGTATTTTCTTTTATGTACAAAGAGCTACTCTATCTGGAAAAAATAAAAAATAAATGAGACAAGATAGGTTATGCATCCTAGGAAGAAGGAATGGGGCGGTCAGGTACAGGTTCCTGTCCCGTGTTCCCATGGACCACAAGCTTCCTGCCACTAAGCTTCCCCACAGCCTCGCCTACCATGCCAACAGGCAAGTGCCAGGGTGGGTGGGGACCAGTGGAGACAGAAACCAGCAACATCCTTTGGCCTGGAAGGAAGGGAAAAGTCTGAGAAACAGACTGGTGGAAGCCATCCCAGGAGGGAACCATGGCCACGCCCCAAGGAGCTCCCATCTGCCAGCTGCCTTCCTGGGCAGCTTGGGACCAGCTGGCCAGGCCTACTGGGTGGGGCTGAGAGCTGCCCTCTGGCACCCCACATACTGGCCTCTAGGCTATGAGGAAGGAAGGAGAGTAAGAAGGTTGCTAGGATGCAACAGCCCCATGAGGCCCCTCCCCATGGACCCTAGGGAAGGAATCTGTTTGCTCCAGAAGTGGCCAGAGGGAGGGCTTCCAGCGAAGGCCACATGGCAGGCAGGGCTCTTCCCTCTACATCACTGCCCACCTCAGGAGGCTGCTGAAGCCAAACCCAGGTGCTGCCTGGATCCCACTCACCAAGTCCTCTGCCCCCTCCCTTGGAGGCTCCAGCCCTGGAGGCAGATCCGGGATGTGAGTGTAGAGGGAGCCAGAGGAGAGAATGAGTGGTCCCAGACAAGGACACCTGACCTAGAGTCCTGAGTGCCAGCAGCTCAACAAGGAAGTGCCTGGGACAGACTGGGGACTGGGGAGGGGCTTTCGTATGTGACTAAGGCACAGAAGAGATGGGCCAGGGGCCAGAGGGAGCAGAACACCAGGCCCTGCATGGCCAGGGGACCCAGGGGTCTGAGACCACCCCTGCCTTGACCCCGCTGCATAACCATCCCTCCAGCCTCCCTCTGGAAGTGGTCTGAATGTGGAGACTCAGACTTCTTCCATGACCCAGGAGGGATAAGCCCCAGGCAGAGACCAGGACCTAGCAGGAGTCTGACTGCTCCATTGAGGAGGAGCAAGCCCTGGCACAGTCAGAAGTATAGGGGGCTCTGCCCCAAACTATCAAGAACTGGACCCAAGTGAGAGAGCAGTATGGGCTGCTGGCTGTTCTCAGCAAGCCAGAAGAGCCAAAAGGCAAGCCAAATGGCCACAGTGAGGACACCCAAGGGCCCAGAGCCCCACATGTCACCCAAGGGCCCATAGGCACGGAGGCATCCTTCCTAGGTGGGCCCCGAGGCTCCTGGGGTCTGGCTCTGATCCTTGCAGCATGCCAGGCAGGCCTAGGTTAGGAGAAGGGGAAGGTCCACAGAACATTCACATCTCCTCCTCCTGCCCAGAATGAGACAAACCTCACACTGGACAAGAATAAAGAGGGAGGGGCAGGCAGGTGGGAAGATCAGGGCAGGTCTGGGTATTGCACGGTGTGGGGTGGGCTGGGCCTGACAGCCTCGGCAGATATCTTGTTGGGAGGGGGCTTAGGATGCAGCTTCTGGCCAACACACAAGCATTTGGGCCCAGGCATGGCTGGTTCCAGATGTGTCCCCAGTACAGGATGGGCAGCAGAGGTGTGGCAGCTACAGCCAGTGTCCCCTGCTCTTGCCCCAGATAGTGCAGGGTTGGCCATGTAGACACATTCCTGAGGCCTGTTCCACTGGAAGCGATATGCGAGTGTTTCTGGTCCAATAAATAAAGGGGCGACAGCAACACTGTGCTGCCTGCTCCCCGGCCTGGCTGGAGGCTGGAGGAGGCACCTCTCCTTCCCCACCAGTGCCCATACTTAGAACTCATCATCAGAGCTGAGCAACAGAGTCTTCTCATTGTCACGGGCACCACTGAGGCTGTGGGACCGGGAAAGGCTGTGGGTGCCACCACGCCAGGTGGGCCCAGGCTCCAGAGTAGACTGCTGCGTGTACTGCTGGTAGGCAGGGGAGAAGTTGTGGATGGCATCCTGCACGATGTCATGGGGGCTCATGGTCTCTTTGAGGCTGCTGGAGATGCTCTTCATGGGGGCACAGCGGCCTGCAGGGAGGAGGCAGGTGGGGCAAGGGCCAGAGCAGGAAGAGGGAAGCTTGGTCAGTCCCTGCCTCTGCTCCTGGGACAGACCCCACCCCAATGCTCTGTTCACTTGCCCCCCTGAGATACGAAAGAGGGCAGGACATGAGTGTTGACGGGAGCGAACAGAGGGAGCGGCGAAGACGAAGGGGAAGAGGCAAACCATCCCCGGGAAAGATGCTCACAGGTAGGAAGGGACTGGGCAGGGATGGGAAATCCACAGGCAGTCACCTGGAATACCCCAAACGGTAGTGCCAGGCCTCCACCTGGGAGGGCTGCTGGACCAGGTACCAGAGGCCCCACAGGAGCAGGCTGGCCTGTTGGCTATCCCTCTAAAAGGGCAAGAACTCACTCCCTTGGCATGCTTCCAACCCCTCCATCTGAAGAGGTGCCCTACAGGATCGGGGGTAGGGGTGGAAGTACAGTGGAGGCCACCAAGGCAAGCTGGAGGGATGAACTCAACCCTGGCCCAGGACTCCCGCGGGACTCACAGTCTCTCCACTCTCTGGGTGCTCTGTCTTGGAAACACTGCTAAACGCCCCTGCCATTTCTTTAGTGGACAATGTGTCCCAGAACCTAACAGGGTGTATTTCAAAATTAAAGAACGGAACGAAGGCAGCCAAGCTCTACAAAGGGCAGCCCACTTAAGTAGGTGCTCAGGGCTCTTATCCAGGAGTGCCAACTGGGAGGAGATGGGTACACAGAGGAACTACAGAAACACATGCCAGTGACAGGACCAGACTGACGTGCAGGACGGACGTGCAGACAGAGGAGAGAGCAGACCTACCGTATGGGCCGTATGTCAGCACTGCCCGAGGCCAAACCCAGGGCAAATGCAGGGTAAAGGGGCAGGGAGAGAAGCCGGAGGGATAGAGAAGACAAGAGACAGCTGAGTGAAAATTGCCGCCCACCCCAGGCCCAGTGACACCCCCCCACCTATCCCCAGACACCCAGGCTGCTCTGGCCTGCTGAAGGACAGTGCTCATGCGAACTGGGGTCATCCTGATGGCAGTGGAAGTCCATCCCACAGCTGAGTCAGGGCCTCCATTCCCACTTCCCCAAGGATTTGCTGGAGCTACGCCTGCACGGACCCTGTGCCTTGCAAAGCTCACTCCTCTGCATAGATTTGGAAATCAAGGCTCAGAGAATAACTGCAGAGCAGAGCTGGCTTTTCACCCCAGCCTAAAGTGAAGCTGGGAGGGACTGGGTGCCCCGGTTAAGAGGACAGACTGCAGCCCTCAGCAACAGAAGCTTGTCCTGGGTGGGCTGTTTCTTCTGCATGGTGGGTGCATCTAATGGTGGGAGGGGTGCAGTCTGGGGGTAGTACATGAAAAGACAGCTAGGTCACCAGTAAGGCGTTCCTGGAGAGCCTCTACGACACAGCACCCCTCTGCTGTAGATAACCCAGCTTGCTCCTGCAAGCAGCCTGGCTCCAGGCCCCAGGGCCTGTTAAACTAGGTTTAAGGGACCGAGATGAGTGTTATCTGATGTTTCCCACTGGGGTCCAGCAGGAAGCAGGGGGCACCAGTCAGCAAGTGGCTCAACACAGAGTAGGGATGCCACCAGGGTGGCATCTGGAGCACCATGTGTGGCAGAGAGCACATGCCAGCAGAGGCATTTCAAGGTTTCTTCCCAACCAGGACAGGAGCAACAGAGGGACTAGGCAGGGAGTCCTGTGGATCCCTAAGACTCTCCATGGCCAGCACAGGGACCTGTGGTGGGCACTGAAGCCCGGGGAGGGAGGCTGTCTGGCTTCCAGCCCTGGGGAAAAGCTGACAGCAACTGATGACAGATGCCTAGGACAGGAGGCTCCCTCTCTGCCCTGCAGTCTCTCACTGTGGATGCCAGCCTCAGGCATTCCCCTCAGGAACTGGCTTCTGTCCTGCTGGCCCACTGCCTTCCTAGTCACCAGAAAGCTTCTCAAGGCTTATGCATCCTAACCAATCACAGAAGTGCCCAGGGTGGGGCCTGACCCACTGAGGTCTCTCTAGGGTGCTCTTCTGTACACCAGGGGCTGCAGGATCCTCTTCAACAAGGATTAGCAGTGTAAAAAGCAAGCTCTGGCAACTGCCTCTGCCCGTGCTTCTCACAGGGAAGCCCTTTCTGTCCTGTGTTCCTTGAAGACTCTCACTCAGCAGACAGGACAGAGCAGACTCCGCACAGTTGTGTCTGTTCACTTGTCTCTGTCCCGACTTCCTTTTTTGTTCTTTTTTCTCACACTAACAGTACCCCTCCTGCCTCAGCCTCCTGAATGCTGGGATTACAGGTATACACCTTTCTATACCATCTGTGGGTCTCCTAAAGGGTGAACCTAGCTTCCAGAAACAAACAGGGGTCCCTCTGGGCTCTGACAGCCCCATTCTCTGACGTCGGCTCCCTTTCAGAACAGACAGATGTTGGGTGGGGGGAGGTTCTGGGGCTGACCTCAGGAGGCTGGGGTCCTGCCCTAGGAACCTGGCTCTTACCTTGAGCGTCCAGCCTCTTGTCAGCGTAGACCTTGTAGGTGAAGGCATGCCGCAGGGCCAGGGCTGCGAAGAACATCTCAATACAGATGATGAAGTCCTGGTAGCCGGCAGCCACAGTGCCCTCGCCCACAGACACACGGGCTGAGTTGATCTTGGGGATGGCCCCACATTTCTCTAAGATAGCCAGTAGCATGCCTGCACAGGAGAAGCACTGTGTGGTCATGTCAGACAATAGACCCTTTCCACGCCCTTCACTCAGGCAGCGCTACACACTCCAGGGTACAATAGGGCTCATCTGCTCCTAGAGGCAAGGCCGACGGCACAAGCCAAGGCCTCCACAAACCCAATTCTCTCAGCTACCTGTCTGTCAACACTGGGACATCACTCACTGGACAAGGCTGCACTCAAGTTTCCTGCAAGCCTCACCCCTCCCAAATGCCCAGTGGCCAAGGTATCTCCGAGTTCCAGGGCAGGACATAAAGGACAGCACTCTGGCTTTGGACCCACAGTTCTGGGAACATGGAGGGGAGAGATGGACTCAAACGGAAGTGGAAATCGGCTGTGATCACCAGGTTGAGAGGAGGCTCACCTTGCCAGAAGGAGAGAAAGATGACGGACTTGATCATGAAGAACTTGAGGACAGGGCTGTAGGGACTGAGCAGCTCCCGTGTGGCGAAGTAGAAGAGGAAGAGGGCGTAAAGGGCCAGGCTGACTGAGATGTTGTAGATGATAGTCACATAGAGGTACCCACTGGTGACACTGTGGAACAGGCATGCTGTGGCTGGGACCAACCCTACGAGGGCAGACTGCTCCCTCCTCTGCCCTGCCCACAACCTGTTTCCATGGGCCACAGCTGTGCTCTCCAGCGAGGCACAATGAACCACTGGAGAGAGGGGACAGGGAAGGGGGACACACTGGGAATGTGCTACAGGGGTGTGCCTATGGGCAGGCCAGTCTCCCACTACCAATTCACTCGCTCACATGGTGGCCCTGCTCTGAACCCATTCCTCATAGAGGACACTAGAGGGAAGCCAGGACTATGCTGGAGGCCACAGGTCATAGTGGGTACCCCTAAGCTCGCTCTGCTCTCTCCTCCTGACCTCGGTGTGCCCATCCGCCTAAGTGGGCTGTGGCGCTGGTTACAGGCAGAAAGAAGAACTCACACCACAGGGCCAGGTGTAAGGCCACCTCACTAACCCACAAATGAGAAAGTGTGAGCAGTTCACACAGTGGGGTCTTTATATCCGGGGCTGATATAAAGGCCTCCCAGGGCTCTTTCACCTTCTGAGACCCACCCATGGCTACTACTATACATCCTGAGTACAAACATGGACGGGACTGGCTGAGAGCGGGCATCAGGACCAAGCGCAAAATGGCCACTGCCAGCCTCAGGCTCAGAGATTCAGGAAGATCACAGGTATGGGTTCTATAAGGTAGGGCACCCACCCTTGTGTCAATACACCCACAGGTCCCAGGGGAGGACCCCTGCTTACTCAAAGTCCCCGTCCCGGTACTTGCCGAAGGCCTGGAGAAAAACGGTGCTGACAGCCATGAGTGGCTTCACCACACAGAACTGTAGGGTGGCCTGTTTGGGAGACAGACAAGACAGGATGAAGCAGGGATGTGGGAAAGCACCAGCCCTGGCAGCTGGGCCTACGCTGGTCGTTAGGAAGGGAACTGTGTGCAGGGGAAGCAGGGTGTATAAGGAGACATGGGGCCCAGTGGACCAGGAGGAGAAGACACCTCAGAGACCGCTCAGAGGATGGGGGGCCTTCAGGAAGATGGAGAAAGGCAGGATCAAGGCAGAGGGAGCAGCTCCAGGCCAGTGGGATGGCACTTGTCTGCCAAGCCTGTTGACGTAAGTGTGATCCTCAGGACAACACAGTGGAAGGAAAGAACTTCCTGCAAGTCACACCCCCACACGCACACACAAACAATAAACAAAGAATAAAGAAACGCACACATACATAAAAAGGAGCAGGTCATGCAGAGGCTCACCCAGGGCAGAGTGTGAACGAGGACAGGTAGTGGGTACTAGAGAGAGCAGCGGGGAGGTGGCTAGGGAGACCAGCAGGTCCTGGACCTCATGCTCTAGACAAGTGGGCTCTAAGGAGAAACTGGCCACACAGGGAGCGGGTGAGGACAAGGGAGAGGACATCCCTCTAATACGTGGGAGGCCCAAAAGGTACATGGGAATTCAGGCCTAGTCAGCTATTGACTGTAGTCTTTCCGGCAATCACCTGCTCTCCAAGTGGTAGCCATCTGGGTAAATGTTAATGTAACCCATGCCCACAGCACAGGGTTGCAAACATGGGGATGGAAGAGCTGGACAGCAGTGTCTTCTTGAGGCTGCCTATTCTATGTGCAGTCAGGCTTTTTCAAACTCTCAGACCTGGGAGGCTGTGCTAAGCCAGGCCCTACAACTCCTGTAATCCAGTGGGGTGTCCGCACCACCCACAGCCCCCCACTGACTTACAAGTGTTCACCCTCAGCCAGGAGCCCTGAGTAAAGGGGTGGGCACATGAAAGTCCAGCCATGTGGACTGGCCAGTGTGGCTCTGGATAGGGCCCGTGGCCGGTAGAAGGGCAGCCTGGGAACGCATCTCTGCCCCACTGACAACCTGGTTTGTGCTGTGGGAGAGCCATGGCAGACAGCATGCGACAGGAACAGCTGTGTGCTGCTACCAGGAAGCCTCACAGCATCCCTGGGCTGCAAACCTCCACCCAGAGGGAGTTCGAGGAGGGAGAAGAGCAGGGGTTCACACCCCAGAAACTGAGGCACAGAGCTGCACTGGAGTCGCGGCACTGGAGTCGGAGGAGCAGGCCCCAGAGTCTGTCAGCTACACCACGGGTCAGTCTGAGATCCACAGACCAGGCTAGATGTCAAAGTCCTAGTCAGTCCCAGGAGTGGGCGGGCAGTCCTTTCTAGACCTCTGCTGGCTGGGCCAGGGGTCACTGATCCAAAAATCTCTACTTCTCTCCCTTCCTCTCTCCTCCCCTTGCCTCTGCCTCTTCCCTCCTCCTTTCCTCCTCCTCATCGGCAGTGCTAGGAAGGAACCCAGGACCTCACACAGGCCAGGCGAGTGCTTTTCCACCACTTTGTAGCCCAAGCCCAGGAATTTCCACTTCTAACAAGTGCTCCACAACTCAGTCACTGGGCGCAGGGCCCAAGGACATCCTGGCCCACCCTGTGGCTCTGGAATGAAGCTGGGGGCGCCTGCTGGGAGCCTTCCAGTGTTCCTGTCCTCTCACTGCCTGTCCGTCCGTCCGCCATGTCAAGGTTCAACAGCGGCGCTCCGAGCCCACAGGGCAGGGAATGATCTGTACCTGCTGACAGTGATGGGGAGGCTCACTCCACTCTCTCCTCTGCTCTAGAGAGCAGAACTGAGGACAACGTAATGATCAAAAGCAGGGCCTGGACTGGGTGGCTGAACCATGTAAACAAAGGCTCTGCAAGCCCCACCCTGGACCAGGACAGTTTTAACCCCTTGTGGGCCACTCCATGAGAGAGATCCTGAGGCTCCCTCAGGGAGGCAGAACCAGTAGCAGAACTGGAGCCGGGCATGTCTGTGCTGTTGTGTCGGGTAGCCAGGCTGTGGCCGTGAGCCCTTCATAGAACTGAAAACAGGGTGGCCCTAGGGTAGGCTGTGGTGTCCGGGCAGGAGGCGGGGCGGGCATTTCTCTTGATTACTTGGTCATGCTGGAGGGGCTGACAGAGGGCCTGCAGAGGCCCAAGACAGTCATGAAGACTGGGTGTGGCACCCTCAGAGTCTATCTCCCCAATGAGCCAGAGCTGCACTAAAGGCTTACATCGACTGCCTCATCTGTTCCTTTTAGTCACCCCCATTTTATAAAAGGACAAACAAGCTCAGAGAGGTTAAGCAAATGGTCTGAGGTCACATAGTCAGACAAGCCTGAGAAGTGGTAGCCAAGGAAACCAGAAGCTGTGGCGTTGCCAACTGGAATGTGCGAGGGTAGGGACCACAGAGTCCTGTCTGTTATGGATCTTTAATGCCTAGACCCTCTTGCCCAGACACAGGGATGAGTTTTCAAACTGACAGTCTAGAATTCTAGTGTCTCCAGATCAGCTTGGGGACAGCTGGGGACAGCTGGGGACCTCCACAGGTAGGGAACAGGTCAGCATGCAACAGGAACAGCCCTCCGAGACACAGGTCTGAACCTGTGTCTCTAGCCTGGTCCTCCTGACCCGGGGCTGCTGCTGGGCACATACCTGTTTGCAGAACCGCAGGAATCCGATGGAGTAGGTCTTTCCCCAGAGACAGCACGTGCCATACATGCAGCTTGACCTAGGAGAGACGAGTAGCGAGGACTAGGAGATGGGAAGGGTGGGACGGGAAAGGCTGCCCCTCATCAAACAAGCCAGGGCACAGGGTGGGACCAGAAGCGCTAAATGAAAAGGAAAAGCTGTAGGAGGGAGAAACGCCAACAGGAAAGGACAAAGAGGACCAGAGAGGAGCTGGGGAGCAAGGCACAGCAGGGCAAGGGCACAAGGGGTCTGTATGTCCATCTGCAAGGCTGTGGGGGGCCCACGTGGGGTTCAGGAAGCTGGCATACTCACTCGATGGCCTTCCCTCTGATCTCAGCCATGATGGCACTCTCTCCCCCAAGGTACTCATAGCACAGGCTCAGGAAGTTATAAATGACGAAGGCTGTGAAAAGTCCAGAGCAAAGTAGTCAGGTCAGCAGATGGTCGCTGGGACCAGAACAACAAGAAAGGACCTGAGCCCCAGCCACATACACTCAGCCCTGCAGTCTTTCCAGACTGTGAACACGCGGCAGGTAGGAACTGAGTCCTACCTCCAGTACCAACCAAAGCCCTGGTCCCTGCGCCCACAACCAACACTGAAGGAAATCAAAGTCAAGGGGATGGACGTGGGATGGGAAGGTGGGGATGGGGCACCACCTAGCCCCAAAGCATCTCCAGCCAAGGCCCAGGGCAGGCCACAGGCTTTCTCGCAGACTGGTTCTCACAGGACCCTCCCTCTGGCAGGCCAGGAAGGAAACCTTCCTCGAGGTGGATCCTCCAGAAAAGCCACAGGGCCCATCATCATCATCATCATCATCATCATCATCACCACCTCTTGCCAAGCAGTCCCTGGAATGCTGTCCTGAGGAGGAGAGCCACCAAGCTCACCCCTTTCCCGTTCTGTGCTGTAAGCTCTGTCAGCATGTGCCTGGGCTGCTGGTCATGCCTGAGCCACTGCCAGTTCTGACTGGGCTGCTCAGACTACCATAGCATTCAGGACGGCCTAAAAGTACACAGGCCAGCCGGCCAGTGTGCTGCTTCACTCCAAAGAATCATTAGTGAGTCAACAATGGACTGCATCACGTCTCAGAGAAAGGGGGACCAGAGACAATCTCCTTAGACACTCAGTCTCTCCACTGTTGATTTGTTTGGTCAAATCAGCCCCTGACCATCTGGAAAAATCCATCCCCTTTCTAGGAAAAATACGGGCTCACACAGAATAGATCCAAACACCCAGCAATAGCGTTTACACCACAGGCCTCCTCTATACAGGCCAGAAACAGAACAGAGAGAGGCTGACATGTGACCAGGAGCGGGTATAACTCAGGCAGCAGGTTGTCACCCTGCCACACTCTCAAAATGGTTCCAGACCTGGTCTCTAGGAAAGCCCCATGCATCCTGAATACCTACCACAACCTATATGCCAGGCTGTGTTCTAGGCCACAGGACACGTCAATGACCATAGGACCCACAGTCCCGAGGGAAGTGATGGTCTCTCATACTCCTGCCCTGGACTGTTGGATATCTAGAACTTTCTGCTCCATTCTAGATACCACATCTCAAGTTACAGACAGGAATACGCCATCAGGGAAGGAGGTGGAGGATCAAGAACAGGACTCTACTGGAGGCTTGTCCACACTCCAGACAGGAGCCACACGGTCTCAGACAGATCCCAGGAGGACTTCAGCTTAACAGAATGAACAAACCTTTCTCCCTCCCTGTTTTTCCAGACAGGGGCTCATCACGTAGCTAAGGCTGGCCCCAAACCGGCAGAGATCCTTCAGCCTCTGTCTCCCCAAAGTGCTGGATTACAGGCAAGTGCCATCACATCTGACTTGGAAAAGAATATTTCTTTTTTGTTTTGGTTGTTTGTCTTTGTTTTGTTTTGTTTTTTGTTTTTTCAAGACAGGGTTTCTCTGTGTAGCTTTGGTGCCTGTCCTGGATCTCGCTCTGTAGCCCAGGTTGGCCTCTGCCTCCCGAGTGCTGGCATTAAAGGCATGTATCACCATCGCCTCTCCTCCCGAGTGCTGGCATTAAAGGCATGTATCACCATCGCCTGGTGGGAAGAACATTTCTATGAGCATCGTCATCAGAGAAGGAAGCCGTGAGCTCCAGGGTGGCCATTAGACACAAGCATCAGAGGCAGGCACCCCTCAGCAGAGATGGGGGTCCCTTCTCTAGCCAGTAACTACCTGAACAGATGGTAACAGTCTAAATCACTACGGCCCACTCAGTCTCTCCACTGTCAGCCCCACAAACAAACAACACACAGTCTGGGAGCTCAGGATGTCAGTGAGAACCTGCTCAGAAGTGTCCTCTAGGCCCCAGGCCAGGAGTCATATGCTGCTCAATATACACTCACTGACTACTACGAATGCTAGGTGCCGTGGAGAGCTGATGGTTCCGAGTGTATCTGGCTGCTCCACGCTCGGTCCAGTTTGAGTATCTTTGGCTGGTCTCTGTCTCTGCTAAACAGAGACGCTAAGTTGATCGGGAAAGACCAAGTTGTCTGGGACATTCCAGATAACTGAGGATATGTCTGGAAAACTGAATGTGCCTGCTCTGGACAGAAGTCCTTTCTGCTTGGTACACTGAGACTCAGAACGTTCTTTCTTGAATTTCGGGGCTATGTGGCCATCCTAGGCAATCACAGTACAATGAACCCACTCTGGTGGACAGAGGACCTACCTCTAAGTAAATGGCCCCAATTCTACACTGCTCCAAGTCCTCTGTGAACCCTGCTTGTCCCTGCTCTGGCAGCCCACATGCTGCTTCGGATCCCTCTTCCATCGGCTCTCTCCCTTTCCTCCGATCCACTGAGCTCTACATGTCTTGTTTGTGAGCTGTGGCCAGTGGCACCATTACCCGTCAGGGCGACCTACTGACAGCAGACTGGTCAATGGCTCTTTTTTTTTTTTTTAATTACATTTATTTATTTGTATATATGTGCGAATACACGTGTGCCACAGCACGGGTGTGGAGCTCAGAGGAACTTGCAGGAGTCAGGTCATCAGCTTTGGCGGCAAGCATCTTTCCTGGCTGAGCTGTCTCACTGACCCCTGGCCATGGTTCTTTGTTCATTCACTGTGCCCTGTCAAGAAAGACGGTTCATTTTGGGCACACGTCAATATTCAATGTATCTAAAACTTGAACTCTGGGCAGGTGTGACGTTGTACAGCTGTGACGCCAGCGCAAGGAAGGCTGGGGCAAGAGGATCACGAATTTGAGGCCAGCCTGGGCTACATATCTAGACCGCGTCTCAAAAACAAGAATCTGAACTCAGAAATGGGTAGAGGACACTGCATTCCTCCTATGCATGTAAACTCTTTCTCAAAGGGAGTTCACACTTCTCCGGGGGAAAACAATGGTCTTTTCCTCTCCTTCACCAAGCCCAGCATCTAGCAAATCCTGGCTGCAAAGAACCAGGCAGGAATCTGGCGTTCCATCACTATGGGGTCATTCTGGACAAGGTTTGCAGCTCCCTGCAACTCTGTTTTCACACTGTATAATGGGTGTGTGATACATACTTCACCTGGTAATAGGAGGTGAGAATGTGCTAATGATGATGAAGAACCTGGGGCAAACTGTGAATGCCACATAAACATCTGTAACACTACATAGGGAGGGAGCAGAGGAAGTTGCATGGCCACCTCTGGTCACCGACCCTCCCAGGCTCTTACCTCACCCCAAACCCAATCAGACACCAAAATGTGTACAGCAAGGGTCTCTCAGCCCAGCCATGTGGCCTATCCCAGTGCCGTGTGAACTACAGCCCTCCTCGGATGAGTGCTGTATAGAGCTGGGGCATCCTGGAAAGGTACCCAACATCTCTGAGGCTCAGCCTTTGCCTCAGAGAATGGGAACCCTGCCGTCTACGTGAGTATAGATTTATACTTCCTGAGTGTGAGCATCTCTTCCCTCTAAAATGCAACCAAACAGTTGGAACTGACCTCATAGAAGAAGCAAACTATCAGGGGCAGGAAGAAGGCCAATGGGGTCACTGCTGGGAGACAACAGGAGCTCTGGTGATGCTATGGTTTCTAACACAAAGGTCAAAAAACTAAAGCAGAGGCAGAGAGATGGCTCAGTGGGTGAGAGCACTGTTGTACAAGCATAGAGACCCGGGTTCAAATCCCGACCAAAGCTGAACATGGTCATGTGTACACACCTGTAACTCCAAAGCTAGTGAGGGGGTGGAGAATGTTCAGGGGCACAGCCAGAAGATTGTTAGGGTTTTCTGGCCACAGTCTAGTTCCAGGTTTAGAGAAAGACCCTAACTAAAGGAATAAGGCAGAAAGTGATAGGACACCAGACAGCCTCCTCTGGCCTCTGCATCTGCACACACATATGCATACAACACACACACACACACACACACACACACACACACACACACACACACACACACACACACACACACACACACACACGGTGAGGGGGAGAGAAAAATCATTATTAGTATCCCTAGAGAAGAGAATACTCCAGAGCACCAAAAACAAGGGGCTTGAAGAAGAGCAGAGAAGAGCCACTGACACATCACAATGAGAAATGAAGGGAACAGGCAAAGAGAGTCTGTAGCTAGAGTTTTCCTGCCAGACCCACAGTCAGGACAAATCTCTGTCACCCGCCAGTCCCACAGCCGCTCAGACCCAACCAAGTAAACACAGAGACTTATATTGCTTACAAACTGTATGGCCGTGGCAGGATTCTTACTAACTGTCCTTATATCTTAAATTAATCCATTTCTATAAATCTATACCTTGCCACATGGCTTGTGGCTTACCGGCGTCTTCACATGCTGTTTGTCATGGTGGCGGCTGGCAGTGTCTCCTCAGCCTTCCACTTCCCAGAATTCTCTCCTCCTTGTCCCGCCTATACTTCTTCCTGCCTGACCACTGACCAATCAGTGTTTTATTCATTGACCAATAAGCAACATGTTTGACATACAGACCATCCCACAGCAAGAGTCACAGACGATGAAGTGAAAAACAGTCAACAAACAGCTCCTGGAGAGCAACAGAGACAGAGCGAGACACTGAAAAGACACGAGACTCGTCCAGGAGCGTATCCCCAGGGCAGAAATCCCAGGAGGAAGAAAGGGAAAGGAGAGGATGCTTCTGAGGGACTGGGTGGCGGGACAGCTTCTGAACCATAAAGACACTCTCCCTGGGTGGACATTCCTGAGGACCTGAAGATCGAGAAGTGTTTCAACCCAGGTACGGCTGCTGATCCCTGTCCAGCCCACAGGGGGTCTCGATCCCTTACACTGAGGATGTGAGCAAGGCCGTCCTCTAGCCGAAGACTCGGGACTGCTAACTTCACAAGGTCATGGTCTGTGGCTCCTCCTTGTGCAAACCTCCAACCAAATGGACACTTCAGCCCACAGCTAAGAGGAGTGTTCACGCTTCAGAAAGCCGTGCAGGCCTCTGGATGAAGTGAGAGGGACCTGGACACAAAGATTAGGTAGGTTGTGGCTAGTGGTGGGGTGGTTCTGGTTTGCTTTAACTCTGTTATATTCAAGTTAAGCAAAACTTGGGTAGTTTTGAAACCCAACCTTGCTGAACCCTGATGTGAATATCTCTTTCCAAGTTGCTAACTAAATAATAAAGTTTAAATAATTAAATCATTTTTAAAAGGAAAGGAAAAGTATCAAAAACACAAACACGTTCAAGCCTGCCAGGTCTCCCAACACGGTGACTATTAGTCTATCTTCTATGAGATTTCAGAACTTGGAGGTTGAAAACAAGACCTTTTTTTTTTTTTCCCTTTCTTGGTTTTTCAAGACAGGGTTTCTCTGTGTAGTTTTGGTACCTGTCCTGGATCTCACTCTGTAGACCAGACTGGCCCTCGAACTCACGGAGATCTGCCTGACTCTGCCTCCCGAGTACTGGGATTAAAGGTGTGCGCCACCACCGCCTGGCCCGAAAACAAGATCTTAAAAGCTAGGAAGAATATGCAAGCAGCTAGGCAGGATCAGAATCCAACAGACTTCCCAGAAGCAGACCAGGAGCTGAAGCCGTGAGAGGTGGCCTGCAGGACCCAACCCTGAGGTGTGGTCCCTTCCCGGGATGTCAATCACAGAGCAATCAATAAGGACACTTTGGACTTCACACCAGCACCCTATGCACCTGCTTTTTTAGGAGGCTGGTGGAGGATGTGCCCTGACCAACAGAGAGAAGAAACCACAAACTAAGGAGAAATGGGGACAGGTGGCCCACGTAGCATAGGAGAAGCCGGCACTGTTCAAGGAGGACAGTGAATGACAGAGCCTGGGTGACAGGTGAGCAGAGGACAGTAAAGGACAGGGAGGACAGCCCGAGGCACAGCTACAATCCCGCCTTTACTCCCAGCACTCCGGAATGGAGGTAGGAGGAGCAAACAGACAGAGCGGGTCACACAACCAATGAGAGCAAAGAAAAGGGGAATGTGGGGCAGTGCAAGGCTATGCTTTGGACAATATTTAAACACATAGAATACAAACACTAGAAAAAAGTCGTAGTCCAGTCTCCCTGGTAAGGTGAAGAAAGAGAAGTGTTTATGAGTGTGTGTGTGTGTGTGTGTGTGTGTGCGCTTTTTAATTTCGTCATGAAGCAAAAGAAACCTGAAGAAGGGCCAGGTGGGAGTGAAGGCCAGGCTGCTGGCTAAAGACACTAAAGCCAGTGACCTCAGGCAGCCTCAGCTCCAGGTGCCCTGTGCTGTTTGTAACTCCCTGGGAGATGAGAGGCCAGAGACAATAGTGTTGCTAGGAGATGAATGGCAGACTTCCTGAGCCAACCTTTCCACAGGCCGGGAGGCTGGTTGGGGCAGGTGGGAGAAACAAAGAGGCCTCTGAAGTGGGGGTGCCACCCACCATCTGCTGCTACTTTGGGGTGTCGAGTAAGGACAGACTGGTAGCTCCCCCATGTCCCCACCATTTGCTAGATGTCCCATCTTCAGGGCCAAACCAAGGAGAAAGCTACATTTGCCCCTAGACTACACAGGACACACAGACACAAACACACACAAAGACACATGCACAGTAAAGAACAACCTTTTGCTTCTAAGAGAAGCAGGTGAGCAGAAGCTGTACCACTTGAGGCTGGCACCTGCAGGGAGGAGGATGTCCAGCTCCTCCCTTCCCAGTCAGAGGTTTCCCTGGGGGATTTTCTGCTTTCAGGAACATCAAGCAGAGTGCAGCCCTGAGCGGGCCCCCATCTGCCTCTATATTTTCTCTTGGAAGGAATTTCTGAGAGCATCAGCCAGGAGAAGGGTGCCTGGGAGACAATGCAGCTGCGGAGGACTGGATAGGGCTCCCAGTGCGAGTCTCTTTATTCAGAAAGGATAGTTTAAAGGAAAAACACATGCCTGGCATGTGTGAGCCCCCCACTCTTCCAACACAAACATGCAAACGGACTGGGGATGTATTTTAGTTGGTAGAGTGCTTGCCTAGCATCTAGAAAGCCCTGAGTTCCATGCCCAGCACCACACAAAACCAGGTATGGTAGCACACACCTGTAACCCTAGGCTTGGGAGGCAGAAGCAGGAGAATCTCTGAGTTCAAGCCCAGCCTGGTCTACAGACCAAGTTCCAGGACAACCAGGGCTACACAGAGAAACCCTGTCTCAAAAGAAAGAAAAAAAAAAAAAAGAGTTTGGAGTTGGTGCTGGAGAGATGGCTCAGTGGTTAAGAGCACCGGCTGCTTTTCCATATCCATCCTGGCCTGACTACCAACACCACCTCCTGGCCTCTTCCCGCACTGCACATACATGGTGCACAGATCTACATGCAGGCAAACACTCATACACATAAAAGACAGACAGACAGACAAAGAATATAAAGTGTACACCTTTTAATTCCAGCACTCAAGAGGCATAAACAGGCAGATCTCTGTGAGTTCAAGGCCAGCCTTGTCTACACAGTAAGTTCCAGACCAGTCAGAGCTATAAAATGAGACCCTGACACCGCCCCCCAAAAAGTTTGAGGCCAGCCTAGGCTGCATGAGATCCTGTCTCAAAGGGGGAGAGGGGTCACTGCTGTCATGTGCCTGGCTGTGTCTTCACACGGAGTGAAGTCTCCTCCCAGCAGTACACACTGCAGAGGCGGACATGTATGGACAAGAAGGGTATGACACTGGGGAACAGACAGGATGAGGGTCAGGCCCACCCAGGGCTGGAAAATCAGACCACGCCAGCTCCCAACACCAGGAAACTACCTACTGCTCCAGCTGGGATGGAGGCTGCTGTGTCTCCTGTAGAGAGTGTGGAGGAGGCAAGGGAGATGAGGGGGGACATGGTGGGAGGAGCTAAGGAGCCGAGGCCCAGGAGAGGGTGCCAGTCCTTTTGAGACCCAACAGAGCACCAGATGGGGACACGTGGAGCTGCAGGCCGAGCTGTGCAAAGCCTCCCACCCCCAGCTGGACCATTACAAGTTGCCCACCAGCTAGAGAAGCCAGAATTGAGAAAAAAAACGGGCTAGAGGTGGAGCTCCTGCCTCCCGGCATCTGTGACTGTGTCCTGGGATCCCCCACACCAAAGCATGTCTGTAAGGGGATACTTGGCTACACAGTACGGTGGTTACCCGTCATTAGGGATCGACGGAGAGCCAGGTGGGGAAGAGGAATCCACATTAACTTTCATGAGGTCCAGACTCCAGGGAAGAACTGAGGAACGATGCCCCCGCCCCCAGATCCTAGAGTGGTGAGGGAGTGCACGTCCCTTGCCCCCATGGCCCCAGCTCCCCACCCTCCCTCCGGTCCTCTCCAGACGGTGTCCTCACCCTCGTAGCAGTCACGGATGGTGCCGAAGTACACATAGTACTGGTCGTTGGTGAAGAAGAGGAGGCTGAGCCAGGAGTCGAAGGCGTAGATGGGCACGATGAAGAGGATGCGCACGATGTGGCGCTGCTCGTTGGGACGGCTGTAGCAGCGCAGGTGCATGTAGATCTGGGTGGAGGGCGCCGGTCAGTCAAGACCTGCTGCTGCCACACCTGCCTCCCACCACCTATCTGCCCTCTTCTTCCTGCTCCGAGGAAAGAGGGGAGCTCCTGGCTCCTGTCTCTGCCCTTCTTGTTCTATGGCCTGATATAAAGTACCCACCCTGGGACTTAGTCCTGCTCAGGAAAATGAGTTGATAAAACTTCCATCATAAGAGTCAAATCAAAGGGATCACATAACGCTGTATGAGCAGCATCTACAGGCCACCTTTCAGCTAGATGGGACTTAGGTAAGGCCATGGTGGTGCTGATGATGTGGTCCTCAATGTGTGCTCCTATTCATCCTGCCTTCCCAAAGCCAAGTTCCCAGGGTCGCACAGCAGCAGCACTGGGTTAACTGAAGGGCTGATCAAGGGCAAACCGAGGCCATCTGGCTGTGACCCTTCTGCTGTGTCCCTTGGCAGATGCCAGAAAGGGTGGGACAGACAGGAGCTTCACCCTGGAGGACACAGATACACTTCCCGGCCATGTGGTCACAGTGGTGTGCTCACACTATGCCCTGTTCCTCAATCTGCTGAACCCAGGCAGTACTGCTGTCCCCGGGGAGGCAGAGGAAGGCAACACAACTCTGAGAAAGCAGAGCCAAGAGCCAGCCCCAGGGCCTGGTCCCAACTCTCATGACATCACTCTTGGCCCAGCCCAGCCCTGGCTGAGGAAAAGGACAAAACATTCCCGTCTGCTGTGAGCCCATCTCTTGGACACTGATAGATCTAAAAGAGACTGAGACGCAGGACAGCTGGTGAGGGACTGCCAGGGGCCTGAGCAGACTCAACCAGCCTACACGGGGCATCCATCAAGCCTCCTTCTTGAGCACCCAACCTCCCCTGAGGTCACGAGTGCAGGAGACACAAGACTTGACTTCTCTCCCTGAGCTGCCAGTCACATACATGCGATCAGCTCCTCTGCCACCCACCTCGGGTTCTCAAGTCTCTCCTTCGCAAAGACATCTCTAACACGAACAGTTCTGTGGCTTCGGCTAGACATGGGCATAGCCAGTAACTACTAAGCAGAAGTAACAGTGTCACTTCTAGATCAAGGCAGACAAGTATTTGTGTGTCTCCTCACATTCCTGCAGCTCTAGTTGTTAGGGGTGCAGATAACTCCAGAGCCACAACCTGCCCTCAGCTGAGCTGGGGTGTGGAGGGAAACCACCTAGGAAGCAGAGCACACTCACTGCTACAGCCCGGCTTGCCTGAAGTATGCTCTGCTGGACTAGAAGCCACTCGGGACCCTCATGGAGGTTCCCTCTTCACACCCAGGTACCTGGTGGCAGGTGATGAGCAGAGCTGTCCACACAAAGAAACCGGAGATGGCCTGGGCGGCGGTGGTCATCAGGAACACGGGCTGCTCCATGGCTGTGGGACTGCCCTCGGGGGTTGCAGAGACACCAGGCGAAGCTGCTGCGGTCGTGGGTGATGCTGGGTCTGGGGCCAGCGCAGCCCCCCTCACTGTCATGGTGCTCAGCAGCAGCAGAAGGCTTCCTGAGAGAATCTCTTGGAGTGAGTGATGGGCTGGCCTAGAAAAAAAATCTGGGTGAGTGCTAGTGTTGGAATACCCTTCCAGGTCCATCTCACTCTGGCCCCAGCCATATCCCTACACTGCCCTTGTCCTGCCGTGTGTAGACCAACACACAACGGCTTTAGTCAGACCAGGACCTTTGTCTGCCAAAAGTCCCCAACAGCTCCCTTCCAAGTTAGGAAACCAAAACATGGCTGAGAATCCAGTGGTCCAGAAGAGTGCCGCTCCTCAACTGTCAAGAACAGCTTGACCCACCTCCTACCCTGGCAGTCCCCAAGTACTGCTGCTGCACGCTGGAGCCTCATAGGGCACACACAACTGCCTCATGAGTCCTCTTGCCACTCCCCCTTAGAGGCAAGGTCTTGCTATGTATAGCCCAGGCAGGCCTTGGGCTCACAATCCTCCTGCCTCAGGCTCCTGAGTACTGGGATTACAAATGTACCACCCTGATCTGGCAAAAACCATTTTATTGCTATAGGCTTCTATCTGAAGGACTTGGTATTTGAGTTTCCTGACTTCCCTAATGACTAAGAGCGGTCCATCCCTTGGATCCAGCTGAGCTATCTTCGAGACTTTACGGCTCTTCCCAATTGTGTGCACCCTCAAACTTTGAACTATAGAACTACAGAACCCAGGACTCCACACGTGAGGCACTGATCTACACAGCTGCCCCTAAAAATCATCTTCTAACTCAGCATAAAAACGCTCTTTCCTGAAACCCTGCCTGTACACTTTCCCAACAGATACTCCAATCCATTTCATGTGCTGCCCTTACTGTTCTCGAACACATGGTCTGCATTCGGTCCACATGTCTACCTTCCCGCCTGCTCAGAAGCAGTACCCTGTTCCTGTCTTTGAATCCCCACCACCAAGCCCAGCACCCAGGCCCTTTATCATGCTCAACTTCATTACTGGCTTTCAATCCATATTCAAAGAGAATATGAGTAAGGTACCCCACAAACATGGAACAAGGCAGAACTGAGGAAAACAGACATCAAGGGACTCTCCAGTGGGAAAGCGAAGCTGAAAGTGGATGGCATCTCTGTGGAAGCAACACCTTCCTCGGTAGAGAGATGGAGTCCCATTTGACGTGGAGAAGTAGCCCCCATATGGCCCAGAGAAAAGATGCTGTCAGGTGCCCAAGATGTTCACCAATGGAGGCCGAGGCTGGGCCAGAGACCAGAGCCACTTTCAAAGAGCAAAGCTTTCCAGGATCATCCAGAATGTGTGCTTAGGACTTTGATGCCCCAGACTGATTGCCAAAGTGATAGCGTTAGGAGGTGGGGTATTTGGGGTGCTTAGGTTAGAAGGGTGGAGCCCTCACAAATGGGATTAGTACCCTCATATGAGACCCCTTGTTTTTTCTGCAACTTGAAGACAGAGTAAAAAGAGTTGCCTAAGAATCTGAAATAGGCCCCACTGGACAGAGTGTGGTCAGTGCCTGGATCGCAACTGCCCAGCCTCTAGAACTGTGAGAAACGGGCCAGTTTCCAGCATTCTGTTACAGCGGCTGGAGAGGAGGAATCCAACTGTCCCCTCTACCGCGGCTCAGAGCCCCATGAGCCTCATCCTCTTCAGTACTGCCACCTACTGACAAGAGTCAGTACCATCCGCCATCAGCTGACCTGGAAGGCCAACTGCCCAAACCACGGACTCTGGCCACGACTCACCCTGCACCAGGGCACACACAGCCGAGAGGGGTAAACGGAGAGACAGTGAATGTCAGAGACACTGGGGAGCTGACACGCAGGCCAGAACGCAGTGACACCTGCAGAAGGCTCTCCAGGGTCTTGTGGGGTCCAGACAACGCGCGCCTGCCCTATGACCTGGCCACACTCGCCTGCTGTCCACCCACACCTCCTGCCCGGCTCCCCTCTAACCGTCTCCACATCTACCTGTCGGCTCCTGCAGGACACTGGACCAGGCAAAGTCCCTTACACTGCTCTTTTCTTTCACATAAACAATCCCTAACCCACCGCCTAAAAGACAAATCCAAGACTCAGAAACAGAGAAGGCACCTAAATTGGGAAACTCAAAAACGGAGAAGGTGTCTATATATAAAGACTGGTGGCAAGTTCTGGAAAAAAGACACTGTGACAGCCTAATAATAGCTGCTGTGGGCATGGCTGCCAAGCTGAGAGCTCGTGCCTGAGACGCTGCTTGAGGAGGCTTTCACTGTAAATCAACGTCTTTGCCTGTCACCCCAAATTAAAAGAATAAACATGGGGGTGGGCAAAACACGAACAAATACCCCTCAATTGCCAGCATGTCCCCCAAATACTATCTCATATTTATTTTCTCTCTTGGCAACGTTAAAGTAAGTGACATTATCTACATCTTGGAAATAGAAAAAAGATGTGGAACTTGGCTTTCAGCCCCCTACCAAATGATTTGAAGGTTTCTAGAATATTCTCTCAGACAACGGTTAAAGCAATACCCTCAGTCATAAACATTTAATCTCTGGTCCCCTTGAAAGGCAGGTGTAGCAGCTCCTCCACCCAGACCCAAGACCCACATGGAGGCTTCCGACATCTGCAGTCCAGTCCACAACACACTA
>CABHPR010087392.1:0-22221 GCA_902168415.1 Peromyscus melanophrys
GGGGGGGGGGGGGCAGCGGGATCTCTCAGAGGAGTTCTCCGGGAAGTCCCCATGCTTGCTGGACAGGACAGTTTTGTGCTGAGGAGTCTGGGCGTCCTTGGTCTGCTGTCACATCATTGCTGGCTTTACCCAGGAGGTATCCCAGAGCAGTGTGCAAGCAGAGAGCCTGGGTGGTCACAGGATTAGGGCCCTGCCTGGGCCTGGGTAATTATTTCTGTATCTCAGTTTCTTCTAATGTAAACTAGGAAGTTCATCCACCTTGATGGGTATGGAAATTAGGTATGATTCTGCAAAACTAGAGAGGGTGTGTAAGGACCAGGAGTTAGGGCTGAGAGAGGAGAGTGTTTGTAGGGCAGTGGAAATGCCCCGTGATTACTGCAGTGGTCAATACTGGCACCACACATTTGTCGGGTTCCATGAAATCAGAACGCCCACATGTAAGATAATGGGTGGCAATGTGTCTGTGAGGGTTCATGGGCACTAATGGACCACTGTATGGATGTTGATGGTTGCCAGGCTACTGGTGCATGGCGACTACTAGGATGATAAAGACCCTCAGTGCTTTCCATTCATCTTGTGTGAACCTAAAAAAGCTGGGGGGGAAAAAAGTTTTAAACACGCTTAGTAAGTGCTTTAAAAGACATTCTTTGAGTGTCTACTTTGTATCAGTTTCTAGATACTCAATAAGAGTAAAATAGGTATTGTTTGTAAAACACAGAGAGTTGGGAGTCTAGGAGGTGGCAAGAAATCTCCCCAAAGAGAACATGAACCACGCGTCAGTTGCTAGGACAGGAAGGCAACCATGCTAGGGACCTTCCAGTGTAGCGGAACTCCGGGAGGAAGGTAAGCAGGCCCTGGGCCCTAGCGCCCCCGCGTGGCCGTCTTGGACATTGCGTCCGCGAGAAACAAAGCGGCTCCGAGAGGCGGGGCGGGGCCGGGACCCCCAAAGGATCCACGTCTGCAAAGAAAGCAGCTGAGCTCTGGACACGCTCCTGGAGATTACTGCGAGTGGCAGAAGAAAAGGTACAACGAGAAGCTCAGTCCCTTGGGAAAGGCTACCAGTCCGAGCACCATCCAGCCCCGGCGCTGAGCTGCGGAGATGCTCGCGCCGAGTAGGAGAGCAAGACCAAAGGCCACTGTCATGGGCCTGGGGCTGCGGCGTATAGTAAACCACTGAGCATCGCTTTACTGGTCCAGAGCCTCCGGCCCCTGCCAGGAGCCTCACCAAGTTTGGTGCTTCTGTGTCTCTTGGTCCAGCCGGTAAAGGCCGCCCTTGCTCGGCAGCACCACCTTAGGGCCAAAGGAGGAAATGCAACCAACGCCTATGAAACAAATCCAGAGCCACCAACCTTGGCAAGGAAGGAAACCCTGCTGTCCTTTGCTCCCATCCAGAACTAGCCAAGGATCCTTCTTCTGCACCCTGGGCCTGGCTAAGACCAAGCAGGATAGCCCATAAAGACCCCACTAGGAGTGGAGAATGCTGTAGGGAAAAAGATTAACAGACCCTCTGAATCTAGACTCGCCTTCCCCAACACACGGCCTATAGTACAGTTCGTCTCTGTTCTAAGGTTCAAATCAATCCCAATCCCAAAGTGAGCTCCAGGAAGGACTAGTTCAGAGGCTGCCTGGGAGCACCTCTCTTTTCCTCAGAAACAGACATTCAAGAGTGGCCTTATAGACACTACCCCTTGCCTCTCCCCCCCACACACACACCCCTCCCCACATCCCCCATACACATGTGTGGGCAGCCAGGCACTAGCCATCCTTTGGAAAGGTGTAAATGCCATCTACTCAGTCGTTAGTCCTTGGTCACAGATTTCACCTTCGCCAACCCTGCCCCCACCCCGTAGCCAACATTTTCCTCTAGGATGCTGAGGGTGGAAGACCCCCGGGGAGAGCATTTCACGCCTTCCTATCCCGCTGAGAGGATTTTCCAAAAGTCTCTAGGCTCATGGTAAGCCCACAGCAGGTCTCCTCAAGCCTGCCCCTCTCTGACTCCAAGCTCCCAGCCTCAAACACTGCCTCTTCCTCTGGTGACTATTTCTCAAAGTTATCAGACACCTTGAGTATGAACCTGCTGAGGCTGTCACTCCTCAGTGACATGGGATCAGCTGCCTGCAAGAGTCTTTAACAGCTGACTAAATACAGGGGCTGTGGCCATTTGTGACACTGCTGTGTGTACTTAGACACCAGGGTTTGGAAATCACTCCCTAGTGACCTGCTTGCTTTCTTAGGGAGATCCATCTTGGTTTCCATATTGTAGACTAGGACAAATCAGATAGGAAACACTGTAGACTCTGGGAGCCATACAGACTCTGTTGCAAAATTAGCTCACCCCCTTAATGAAGGCTGTCACAGAGGATATGTGAATGAACAAATGTATAAAACTTTATTTGTAAAAAGCAGGCAGCCAGCTATATCTGAAGGTGGCTTTCTGTTGTTTAGCTTGGGTTAAGACCTATAATTTGTACTTTGGCATCATGACTCAGTTGACTGGATGAGGTAAGTGTAAAGACGTCAGTCTGGCTTCAGAAAATCTAGATGTTAAGGCCAGACCCATGTCTCACAGCTGGGTAACCCTGAATCTGTTTTCCCAACTCTTGAAGTGGGAATAATTATGAATGTAGAGGATGGCAAAGATCACTGAAGACCCCATAGGCCTCTGATATGAGCTGAAATTTACTGTAAAGACCTTTATGCCCCCAGACCATTTTTATAAACTCTGCAATGCTCTACACTTATGAATTGCCCAGTGTGAATTCGAGGACCATCTGATGTCTCAGCCATCAGAGGAAGAGTGCCAAGGGTCCTGGCAGGTCTGGAGACCTGTGCTTGACTTCGTGGGCTCTTGTTTGGATGGATGGCTTGCAGGTGCCATTGCCTACTGCCCTGCATCTTTGAAAAGCCTGCCACAAGCCGAGCACCTTCACAGGTCTTCACCCATGCTATTCCTTCAGTGTCTAGCCTTTCAACTACAGCTGGCTAATTGCAGCTACGAAGCAGAAGTTCCTGCCAGCCAGACATTGGGCAAAGCAGGGTCTGTGCTGATATGGCCAACCTCAGGCACAGGACCAAGCTACTTTCTGTCCCCTTGAACATCTGTACTACTCCACTGTAATGGATGTAAAGATGCTCAAGGACTGGACCACCTCTTTGCACCATTCCTCTTTGTGCCAGGGCCCAGCCTAGAACTCCAGAGGCCCTGTTCACACCAGCTCTTTCTGAAAAGCTGCATGGAAGGAACCCTCCTTGTCCCAAGGACTGGCTCTTGGAGCTGCAGGATTGGATTCAGACTCCATGGGTATTTAGGAGCCACTCCAGGGGCATCTGTGTCATTTCCTGGTGACCTTCAAGTAGCAGAGGTTGTTAGGTGGGACAGGTTCTCAGATGGCCAGCCTTGCTGAGAGGCTGGGAGTAGCATCCCTGGAAGGCACCAGGCGGCTGCCCTGGAACTCATGCTCTCATAACTCTGCCCTTTGCCTTTGCACCAAGGGCCCTGCATTCCCAGTGAGTTACGACCGTCGGTTCTGAACTGACAAGCTGTACAGAGGACATTAGCCCAGGGGAGGAAGTGGTAACTTTGCCAGCCAACAGCGTCATTCTGCAAGGGGATCTTCCCAAGCTACCAGGACAGGCGGCTTCCCAGGACAATAGGTATAACTGCATTGGCTGTTTCCCCCTTTCTGTCCTTCCACACTCTCTGTATCCATGGAAGAGCTGCTTGAACCCTCCCAGAAGGACCCCAACTGGGCAAAGGCTAAGGGTTATCGGCAGAGCCTCAAGGACCTGGGGCTTCCCAACATGAAGGCAAAGGCTCTATCCTCTGCTCCCAGGGCCAAGCACAGGGCCCACAGGGAAGACAGGAAAAGGTTACATCAAGAACAGCCTTCTCTGCCTGGACCTGCTTGCTCTGCTGCTCCAGGAAGAGGTAGCAGAATGTGTCAGCTACCCAGGGAGCCAGCAGTGTCCAGCCCCAGGGCCTGGACACAATGACCTCATCAGGCATTTCCAGCTTTTATGATCTGCCAACAAGGCCATCAAATGATGCAGGCTGACCTCTTGGGCAGTGGGTGGTGATCTCATGCCCACTGGAATGAATGTTACTGCCGTTCCCATGCTCTTGGCCAGACCGCAGGCCGCTAGGCCCAGACCAGGGCACACAGCAGGGACCAAAGGGAGAAGAGTGGTCCGGATGCAGAGGACAAGTCAGCAGATAAACTGAGGTATCATCCAAGAGACTAGGAACTGGGAAACAAGTGTGCTCAGACCTAGACTGCAAGAGGATGTTGGGCTTCTATGTGTAAATGTCAGTGGGACCTTTATCTGGCTCCCCAAGTGGGCCCCTGGGGAGTGCTGCTCATTGTCTATTTACTTGCCTCAGCTTAGGGCTCTGACACAGTCTCTCCCTCCCCATATACCTTTCCCACACAGCCAGTGTCTCTCTGCACAAACATGCTGTGTATGTATCTGCGGACAGTTCTGTAGCGTTGGCCTTAAATCTCAAACCAGACACTTGATAATGGAAGGACCTTGGGCAGGTTTCCTATCCTGCTGCCTGGGTGCTTTGCCTCCTGCCTAGACCAACTGTCTGCATCCTCCCCAGCAAGCACCGAGCCCCAAGGATCCAGCCCCAAGCTCTCTTGCCTTGCTGCCTTCTTACTGCGGGAGTGGCTGGTCCCTCTACTGCTTTAGATAGTTGCATGAAAGAAAAGCGTCTTCAAACTCTCTGCCTCGACTTAAAACAAGAAGCAGCTGCATCCCTGAAGAAAGGGGAGGAGAAGAGGAAGAAAGGGAGATGGGAGACAGGAGGGAGAGGGAAGAGGAGAAGGAAGGAGAAAGAAGATGAAGGGGAAGGAGAAAGTGGAAGAGAAAGGAGGAAGAAAAAAACCAATACCTACTGAGTATCAAGCTGTCTGCAGGACCACGTCAACCTGAGAGGTGGGCACTATATAATTTGTTTGTCTGGTTTTGTTTGTTTCTCTGTGTAGCCCTGTCTGTCCTGGAACTCGTTCTATAGACCAGACTGGCCTCGAACTCAGAGATCTGCCTGCTTCTGCCTCCCAAATGCTAGGAATAAAGGCGTGCGCCACCACTGCCCAGCTCACTATAATGAGCCCATGATCCAGGTCACATGCACTGAGTAACTTGTGCTTGTCCATGTGCCACCCTCGCCTAGGAGTGACAGCTAATGACATTATTTGTCCTGCTTTTTCACTCTGTGTTACCCATGTTAATTCTTCCTGTCACTCTGTTGCGGAAGTTCGGGAAACACTTTGAATAAGAATGGTCCCCATTGGCTCACTTGAATGCTTACTCACCAGGGAGTGGAACTGTTTGATAGGATCAGAAGGATTAGGAGGCGTGGCCTTGTTGGAGGAAGTGTGTCACTGGGGGTAGGCTTTGAAGTTCAAAAACTCACACCAGGCTCAGTGTCTTTTCTTCTTGCTGCCTGTGGATCAGTATGTAGAACTCTAAACTGCTCCAACACTATGTCTGTCTGCATGCCACCATGCTCCCCAATGATGATAATGGACTAAACCTCTGAAACCATAAGTCAGCCTCCAATTAAATGTTTTCTTTTCCAAGAGTTGCCTTGGTTATGGTAGTTCTTCACAACAATAGAGCAGTGACTAAGATAATACTGGAGTAATAACTGGTAACAAGTACCAGGAATGGTACTGGGCTAGCAGTTGGTGGCCTGGTTTCTGGTCCAAGCTCCACCAGCTGCAGAATGTATAAATATAGGTGAAATCATAGTATCTCTGTAGGACTCAACTTCTGTATCTAGCAAATGACAGGTGGAGAAAGTTCAGTCTAGTTCCCTTTTGTGTTTAAAATTCTACAACTCTCTGAAGCAGCTGCCCCTTCCTGACTCAATAAGGCACGGCGATCTGACTACACACCCATACATAAAACATTAGAGAGCACCGGTTTGGCTATGCCATCCATTTACCCATCCCTTCCAGACAGCTTGAAGGGTACCGCTCAGAACAGATTACTGATTTGAAGCAAACAACTGTGAAATCCCCGGGAGAGCCAGATGCACTTAATCCAGGGCTGGTTATCAGGTCATTTCTGATTCATAGCTCTTGTCTGGTCTTAATTTGCTTGTTAATAGCATGTCCTTGTTCTGCCCCACTTCCCCACTTCCCACTATTGTCCATGCTCTGTTCCTCGGAGGAATTAAGATCGCCAAATGTCGCTCTTCTATGGAGAGATGGCTCAGCCCAGCCTCTCTTTGGTTTCTGGCCTCCTCACGCCAGACTGGTCCCTGAATCTCCCTCCCACCCACCCACTGCTTCAGTCAAGACACATACATTGTAGGAAACATCACTGAGTGAACAGGATACCAGTTTTATTATCTCCTTTGAAGCCAAGTATTGTCCTATTGAGGGGAACTTTGAAGTTTAAGGTCACCGCCCTAGGTGGCCTTTCCCGTAGCTGTCACCAGTCCATTTCTTAATTGACTCTCATTGTAATGTCAAAGCAAAAATCAAATGAATGAGCTATACCTAATGTGTTTGAGGTTTTTAAGATGTGTAAGCCTTGGTGACCACAAGAGAGGGCTGAAGTGGGAGCTGGTAAATATGGCTAGTGAGAGCCCCAGCAACTATGTCTCTTTGGAAGGCAGCTTGATACCACAAGTCAGTTCAAAACCAGGACTATGGCCGAGAGAACGGCAGCAAACAGCATTCCTCCACAGGGTCTGCTTTGAGTTCCTGCTTAAGTTGCTACCCTGACTTCTGTCAGTAATGGCTACTGGGAAGTGTAAGTAAATAACAAAAAAGGTCCAAAACATGCACGCTTGCATTTGAGCCCATGGTTGGTTGGTTGGTTTATTTTGTTTTGCTAGAAAACTGAGTACAGAGAAGAAATAATCACAGGACAGAAACATGGAGCTAGAAGGCAGCTCAGAAGAACGTCTTTGTAATTGAAGTGTCGGCTACAAAGCAGATGTCCAAGAACAAGAGACTCAATAGATAAACGATGCATTTAATAAAGGAATATGCTATGCTCATTAAAATTCATGAATTTTAATGGCAAGAGAGATGGCTCACGATACTCTATTATCTACAAGAATTGGATTTCAAAAATTCTGTGTGGACCACACCATGAAACCTATACAAATATTAGAGTGCAGCTTATTAATGCTTTTAAAAAAAAATCTAGGATATAAAGCCAAATATGAACCATGTTTAGTTCTTCATGGTGGGATAATATATGTTTCTTTTCTTTTTGTAACTATTAAAATTTAGCTTTCTTAACCAGGAAAAAATATTTACACAAAAAAACATGCACTTAAGAAAAAAGAAAAACCGGGCATATTGTTAGTTATTTTCGCTGTTACCCTGCAAGGAAATGTCACGAAACACGACAGAATCCGCTAACAAGAGTTTATTGAGATAAAAGGGATAGTGAGTGCCCGTACGGGGAGACACGTGTGTGGAGAGAAGGGATTAGATCAGCGTTATGGTGACTTTTATAAGGCAGGGCGTGTCCAGGTAGACGTAGATGACGTAGGCACGCCGCGCACTTGCGTGGCTATGTGACATCACGGACCCTGGTCACGCGAGACGCCTTGACCCGGAAATGGCTATCCTGACCCAGACCTGGCTTGGCCAGGCATATGCAAACACGCCCAACCCCTTCACATATGTGATAAATAGTTCTGACCTGGCTGACTACTCCTGTACTTTCTGCTTCTCATTCTTCGAGTGGGAGGTCTCAGGAATTTCACACGGTAGTGGGTGGTGCTATCTGTCATTTCAGCAGTTACTCTGGTTACAAGCCTGTTCCCTCCGTCACCCCACACCACAGTTCTGATAAAAGAGCTAAGTTTGCATGTCTTTTTCAGGTCTATTCAGCATCATCATTCTGGTAACTTGAAACTGGCTGAGATTTGATAATTTATACCCTAGAAACTGTCAAAAGTTCCAGAGAGTGTGGTGATATATTGTGTACCCTAATAAAGCTTGCCAGAGGATCAGAGGACAGAGCCAGCCACTAGATTAGCCATAGAGACCAAACAGTGGTGGCACACACCCTTAATCCTATCACTCAGGGAGGTAGAGATCCATCTAGATCTCTGTGAGTTCAAGGCCACACTGGAAACAGAACCAGGCAGTGATGGCACACAGCTTTAACCCCAGTACTGGGAAGCACACACGCCTTTAATCCCACGAAGTGACAGCAGGGTGGAGAAAGGTATATAAGGCATGAGGAAACAGGAAGTAAAGCAGTTCAGCAGAGACCCTTTTGGGTGAGGATTCAGAGGCTTTCAGTCTGAGGACACAGGATTGGCTGAGGAGTTGGTGAAGTGAGGTTGGCTGTGGCTTGCTCTGCTTCTCTGATCTTTCAGCTTTTACCCCAATATATGGTACTGGGTTTTTTATTATAAGACCACCTAAGAGTCTAACAATAAGAGAGCCCAAGCAGAACCAAAAGAACAGCTACAGCCATCTGATATGTGACAAAGATGAAAAAAAAAAAAAAACCAACTATGCATTTGAGAAAGACCATCTCTTAACAAATGGCATTGGGGGAACTGAGTATCCGTGTGTAGCAGGATAACAATAGATCCCTATCTCTCACCCTGTACAAAAGTCAAGTCCAACAGGATCAAAGACTTTAAGGCAGGCCCTAACACTCTAAAACCTTTAGAGGACAAGATAAGGGTAACACTGCCAGACACAGGCATAGGTAAGGACTTTCCGAATGGGCTCACTCAGGACATAAAGCCAACAGCTGACGAAGGGAACCTCTTTCTGCATAGCAATTGAGTGAGGAGACAGTCCTCGGGCTGAGAGGAAAGCCTTGCTGACTACACATCTGGCAGAGGATTGATACCTAGAATATACAAAGAACTCAAAAAAATTCAAATGAATAAACGGATGAATGAAACGAGCAGAGGGTTCTAAAAGGGTAAATTACAAACGACAAGTGCTCAACGTCACTAACCATTAGAGAAACACAAATTAAAACTACATGGAGACTTTAATCTCACCCCAGTCAGAATGACATTGGTCCAGACAATAGGCAGCAGGGGCTGGAGAGGCGGCTCTGCAGTGAAGAAAACTGGCTCTTAACCAGGTTTGGTTCCCAGCATCCACATGGTGGCTCACAACTGTCTGCACCTCCAGTTCCAGGAGACCTAACTCCCTCTTCTGAACTTAGGTACCATGCTGTGGGATGGTCTTTCTGTATACTGTAAATATGTGTCGCTACCATTGGTTAATAAAGAAGCTGCTTTGGCCTATGGGAAGACAAGTTAGAACCAGGTGGGAAATGCTGTGGGATGGTCTATATGTCAAACATGTTGCTTATTGGTCAATAAATAAAACACTGATTGGCCAGTGGTCAGGCAGGAAGAAGTATAGGCGGGACAAGGAGGAGAGAATTCTGGGAAGTGGAAGACTGAGGAGACACTGCCAGCCACCACCATGACAAACAGCATGTGAAGATGCCGGTAAGCCACAAGCCATGTGGCAAGGTATAGATGTATAGAAATGGATTAATTTAAGCTATAAAAACAGTTAGCAAGAAGCCTGCCACGGCCATACAGTTTGTAAGCAATATAAGTCTCTGTGTTTACTTGGTTGGGTCTGAGCGCCTGTGGGACTGGTGGGTGAGAGAGATTTGTCCTGACTGTGGGTCAGGCAGGAAAACTCTAGCTACAGGGAAATCCAAACAAAGATACAGGGAGAAGAAAAGCGGAGTTGAGAAAGACGCTGTGGGCCTCCGGGGGAGCAAGATGTAATAGAACACAGGTAAAGCCATGAAATGTGTGGCAATACATAGGTTAATAGAAATGGGTTAATTTAAGATAAAAGAGCTAGTTAGTGAGAAACCTAGCCATAGACCAAACAATTTGTAATTAATATAAGCCTCTGTGTGTTTATTTGCGACCGAGCAGCTGTGGGACACAGGAAAACTTCTGCTACAGTACCAGGCTTGCAAACAGTGCACAGACATACAGGCAAAACACTCAAACGTATAAAATAAATACATCTAAAAACATTTTAACTGTTTTACTTAAAAGAAAACAACAAATGCTGGTAGGGATGTGGACAAACTGGAAACCCATTATACACCACCAGCCGGGATATAAACTAGTGCAGCTGCTATGGAAGTCAGCAGGGAGGCATCTCTCAATACTAAAAATAGATCTGCCATATGACCCTGCTGTACTGCTTCTGGACATTTAACCAAGGGACTCCAAGCCAACACATAAAGGGGATACTTGCACATCAGCCAATTCACAATGGCTGGACTATGGGTTCCATAATTAATTTAGGTGTCCACCAACACAAGAATGGATAAATGATATACTACATATGCACAATTAAATTTTTTCAGCCATAAAGAAGAACAAAGTTATGTCACTTGCAGAAAAACTAATATAACTGGCAACAATCATGGCAAGCAAACTTAGTCTCAGAAAGTAAACATTACATGTTTTCTCTCACTTTATGTAAATACATAAAGTCATGTATATATGGTGACATGAAAGGGAAAAAGAAGACTATTGGGAATTGGTGAGGGAAATGTAGGACAGGTTTTATGCTTTTATACTTGTATGGAAGTGTCCTTATAAAACCTGGCACCATGTACAATAAATAAATGCCAATGGAAAACATCAGTAAAGCCAATGTGGTAGCACATACCTATAATCCCAGCAATTGGGAAGAGGAAGAAGGCACCCATGAGTTTGAGGCCAATCTGATCTACCTACAGAGTTCTAAGCTAGACAGAACTAGGGGACACTGTCTCCAAAAACAACAAAACAAGGTGCTGGAGAAAAACTCACAACAGCTTGTAACTCCAGTTCCAGGGGCTCTGACACCTATGGCCTCTGTGCACAATGGTACTTACATGTACATGCACACAGCCACACATACACACATGCCTTATACTAAAAACAATAAATTGGCCAAGCCCTCAATCAACTCCTCCTGCCCAAGAGCCAGTAATTAGACATTGAGTAGTACATGGTTGCTTGAGCTTTTGATACCTCCTCAGCTCCCTGTCACCTTGTAACCTTTGGTGCCTCCAAGCAGCTGTAGGCCTAGTGCCTACACACCTCCCTCACCTCCAGAAATGACCTTCAGTCCCTTTCACTGGGTCTCAGTACAGCCAGCACTGGCAGAGATGTGAATCACTGGGCTCTACACTGGAAACTCTGGGTGGGCTCAGCTACCTGGATCCAGCAAGGATGTTGCAGGAGAAGCTGGCATTCTCTCAAGTGTGAACAGAAAAGGGCATCTCTGGCCCCACAAAAGATAAACGCACAGGATGTCAGCTATTCTCTTTAGATAAGGCCTGGCTTAAGGATGTGGGGAAGTCAGATCTACTCCTACCTGAAGTATTAATCTAATCAATAAAAAATCAAGAGTCAGATATTGAAATATTCAATATCTGATAAGATCAGGAACCAGGGAGCAGCCACAGATGCTTTCTACCTCTACTGTTCCTCTGTCCAAAAGGGCCAAGATCCTCTTTCAGCCCTGCCTTACCACTTCCTGTCTCTTCTCTGTCTACAGTCCTCCAAACCTCTATGGTCAGCTAGTGGCTAGCTCTGCCCTCTGACTCCAAGCAAGCTTTATTGTCAGAACACAAAGTATCACACAACATTTCCCCCTTTTGTCTAAATAAAAAGCAAAGGTTTTAACTAACATAGTAAAACTATATACAATAAGTACAATAACTATATATAATTATATACAGGCAAGAATTACATTTAAAATGTCCATTTGCATTTGACAAATTCAGAGAAAATACTCCATTATCTATGCTATCTTGGTGAATCCAAAGTGTTGTACCTAATTCACTTTCTATCCTAACTTGCATTACCAACCCAAAACTATCTTTTTATGTCTCTCAACCTTATACACTTTACACCTCTTTTGTGACTTTCTTCTGAATTTGTTAGCAAGGAAAATTATAGTCTTCAACTCCACCAGAGACTTGAGAAAGACATAATATTACCTGAGTAAACAGGAAGTGCAGAGCAAAGAACTTTCAAAACTAAGAAAAGACAGAAACAGCTGACTGCCTGGAAAGTCACCCAAGGGTCTTCTGTAACATTGAGGCATCCATCTTCAGCCTACAGGCCTAGACTATGTGACAGACTTTTAAAACAGGAATTTTGAAGAACTTTCCTGTCTTGTCTTGGCAAAGTTTGGTAGCCACTTTCTTTTCTGTCCTGCTTGTCCAATTTGGACAGCATACAGTCAGCAGTCAAGGCAAGGGCAGTTTCTTGCCAAGTGGCTAACTTTTGCCACAAAGAAAGTAAACTCTATATGGAGTTTCTTCAGTGTCCATCATCTTCTCTGAAGTAGACTGGTGCTGCCAGGAGCAGACATGTCTCATTATCATTAAAAAAAAAAGAACCTTACATTATTAAAACATCTTAAATGCCATATTCTGTAGATATTTGAAGTGTTTGAAGACCTCGGTATATCTAAAATATATCTCTGTTTGACCTTGGAAGCATACCTAACATGACTACAAGTTTGATTGTAATAGGTGACTAACTTTTAACCTGCATTTCTTTATTATCCTAAATAGCTCGTAATAATAACTTTCAAGGACTAGAAATTTATATTACATTGTTAAATGAGCTGTATATGTACAATACCTTAAACAAGAGTAGAAACATATGTATAGAATGTTCTAACAAAAATAACCTTAAATTTCTACCAATATACAGAAAATCCATACCAGTGTAAAATATTTAAGACTAGTAGTTGGGTTTTTTTGTTTAAAAGTAGATTCAATAATCTACTCTTTTATCCTATCATTTCTATATCCCCCCTTTTTTCTCTTCAGAACAAGATCTCTGAATCTAATCTCCTTTGTTCAGCTTTTTTCCTGACCATTGCCAATAACAACTTGTAACCGACACCCCCCCCAAACAATGATAAATATCCATAACCCACTGAATGACCAAAAACCACCCACCTCACCTCTTGGGAATGTTAGCATCATGTTCTTAAAATTACTTCCTGCTGTCTGGGGGTGATAGCATCTTTAGGAAACCTTGAAAAAAATGGGATAATTGTCAAGTCCTGGGAGAGGGTAGCTGTATCATTTGTTGTCCGGTCTTTGTGTAATGGGAAAGTACAAGGCTTATCTCAAGTCCTGGCTAAAGTAGTCTGTGAGGCTGGACCATCTCACCTAGCCACCTTGAAATTGTCCTGAGCAGTTTGTAGTCCAAAGCCAATTTTTGGGTGGCACTTGTCAGCTTAGTGGAGTTACCACTATGATGCAGGTGGAATTATTGCTAAAATCCATCCTCCTTTTGGAGACTTCCAAAGGTCACTGTTAGGCATGGTCATGGTTCACTGCAGAAAACTTAAAAGTTTAAATGTCATATGCAGCAGATTTCAAAGAGGTTAAAGGACCATAATTTGTTATGTACATCCAGAGTACAAAAATTTAATTCTTACTTACCTGATAGACTCAAACCCAAAATTATGTATAGGAAGTTAGATGAAGCCCTTTTCTAGAATTAGTTAGTACTCTATATGACCATTAATATCATGACAAAAAGTTTAAAATATATATATTAATTTTATAAATTTTGAAATAATATTTATACTTTAAGATTTAAAGAGTCAAAATAAAACCAAAGAATTATGAGATTAGTGGCAATAGAACAGTCCCTTAATTTTGGTTTTTCTTCTATCCCATATCAGGTGGCTCTTCTGACATGAGACAGATTTTGGGTTTTCCTTTAACAAGTATGCTTGGATTTAGAGAAGGAGAGAGCCATGCTCCAACTCCAAAACCAGCTTTAATTTTTAATGGAACTGGGACTACAACAGACCATTTGCATTATGTGTCTGTAGAGAACAGCAGAAACAAACATTTGGGAAGATTTATGAAATTTTATCCTGTTGGAAATGTGATATATCAATAGGCCAATTTACTCTTTTTCTTGAGACATCTTCTCTGGATGATTTGTCCTTTTTCTTCAGATGTCTCATTTGTCCAGTGGTCTAAATTCCTTAGCTGGATGCCTTCATTCTCCTGGAAAGACAAAAACAAAACCCTGCCCCAGCCCTAACTTTGAGGAGTTTCCCTTTTGGCAAGTTATGTCTGAACAAATGACAAGCGTTTGTTAGTAGTATAAGTTAGTTTAGATTGAATGGTCACACTGCCTGATGAACTATCACCTCTTCTAATCAAGAGATCTCTTGTTGGAATCAAACCTTTATCAATTTTGTAGAATGTCATCTATTCATATTTTTAACTTTGGCCTTTGCTCATGTATAGAAGTTTGCCAAAATATTTGCTTTATGGTTTTTCCTGAAATATTTGTTTTATCTTCTAAAGCTATTCTATCATCCTGAGCAGTGTGGTTTTTTTACAATGGGCATTAGATCCTTTAATTGCTATGGTGAGGAGTTTCCCCCACAATGACAGGGAATGACTGAACCAAATTTGACATGGGGGCCTGTGAGAGCCCCCCCCAAGGCATTTCCTGATGGTAAGGGTTATCTTGTTGATCTGCATTCATTGGTCCAATGTTGGCCTTTGCCAAGCAAGCATCTTCTGCATATTCCAGAAGGCAGGGGCTTCTGTTTGGATTATTCCTAGAAAAAGCATTCTTCCTAGGAATGCCCTGCCTCCATTTTTAGGTGACCTTGTTTATCACTATTAAAACATCTGACATTTTGATTTTTCTTCAAGCCTCTGGAAATCACCTCTTCTATCCAAGCATCATCATAGTTATGAGATTCAATATTAACTTCAGTATCTCAGGTCCATTCTTCTATGGGTGTTGATCTTGCCTTTAAAGGCCTAATTATCCTTTTGCATTGTGAATTGGCATTTTCAAAAGCCAAAGATTCAATTATTATTTGTCTAGCTTCTAGATTTGGTATCATTCTATTTATAGCTGAAGTCAATCTTTATAAAAAATCAGTGGTTTCTTTTGAGCCCTGTATAACTTTAGTAAATGATTCAGTTCTCTTTCTGACTTCTTCAATTCTGTCCCAAGATTCAAAGCTGCTGCATGATGTAGAGCCAAGCTGGGGTCATCATATATAGATTGGCTTTATACATAATCACTCTCTCTAAGCAGTTTATCTTGGGAAATTTCCATACCTCTAGCCCTACTTCATTGTTCATGGTCTTAGCCTCATCTTTCCACCAGGTCCTCCACTGTAATTGAGGACCAGATTCCAATACTGTTGTAGCCAAGTCTTTCCAGTCTTATGGGATAATTCTGTTACTAGTTGACCATGAATTTAACATCTGCCTCATAAAAGGTGACTACATACCATATGAGACTATCACTTTCTTAAATCTCCTCAAATCTAACATTTCCACAGGAATCCAGTTAGCTCTTACATAGCCTTGGGGATACCTGTCATTTGACAGTTGTTCATGTATGGTAAGGTTGGTTTTTTGTTTTTTTTTTATAAACTTGGGCTGTTCCTTTTTAATTTCATTTTGTAATGGGGAGGTTGGTTCTCCCTTAAATTCCTCTGTCTTTGTCTGAATATCTTTATTATCTGTTTTAATAAGTTTTTCTAAGGCTTCTAACTATCAGTCAAAATTGCATTATTTTCTTTAGTAATTAGTTATAGGGCTTGCATATTATCTGTCAATTTCTCATATTTGGCATTGATATCAACCAACTTTTTTAGGGATAAAACAAGAATTACCAAACTGATAATGATTATAATTAACATTATGTAAATCACAGCTAAGTTAATTATCCCCTCATTTAATTGTTCCCTTTTTTTTGGAGGGGGGAGTTTGAGACAAGGTTTCTCTGTGTAGTTTTGGTGCCTGTCCTGGATCTCACTCTGTAAACCAGACTGGCCTCAAACTCACAGAGATTTGCCTGGCTCTGCCTCCCAAGTGCTGGGATTAAAGGCATGCACCACCACCAGGCTAATTGTTCCATTTTTAAATCACCCATTGTGGAATCATACAGAGACCTAACTCCCTCCATCACAATAGTGTTTCCCATTTTTTAATGTGGGAAACATCTCTCTCTCTCTCTCTCTCTCTCTCTCTCTCTCTCTCTCTCTCTCTCTCTCTCTCATTCTCTCTTAACTAATTTCCCCCTTTAAAAAGTCCCAGTGGTCTCACCCAATCTGGTGCTGCTGATGGTGAAGTGTGAGGCTGACTATCGCTGCATAGCACATCTGGAGGAGAACACAGGTGGTGCACAGCCTGGCTGAGGACAGCTGCCACTGATCATGTGGCAGCAGCCTGAGAAGGGGGTCCAGGGGAAGCCCACAACCCCTAAGAAAAAGGAGCCAAGGAGCCAGCCATCTGAAAGACAGACGTGGGGGAACCTGCCAAAACAGTACATGTGACAGACAGGAAGTGAAAGCATAGAGCTGCCTGAAGGCAGAGCTGGACACTGGTGAGAGGCTAACTCCCACAGCGTTTGGAGCCCAAGCGCCTGTGGAGTTTGAGTTTGTGGAGACTGCTGTAAAGAGGCTGCAACAGGAAAATCCCAGACTGACTCAGAGGGCTTGGGGAAGAAAAGGAAAAGCAAGCCAGTGCTTGTGACTCTGGCTTGTGCAGCTCCTGAATGCAACTCTGATGGGTCCTGGTAGCTGCAAAGCCAGGGGCAAGTGGCTATTTTTGAATTCATGCCTCAAAAGTTGGATGCCAGATGAAGTATTAATCTAATTAATCTTATCAATAAAAAATCAAGAGTCAGATATTGAGGTAAGATCCTGAAAGATCAGGAAACAGGGAGCAGCCACAGTTGTTTTCTACCTCTACCATTCCTCTGTCCAAAAGGGCCAAGATCCTCTCTCAGCCCCGCCTTACCACTTCTTACCACTTCCTGTCTCTTCTCTGTCTACAGTCCCCCAAACCTCTATGTTCAGCTTGTGGCTAGGTCGGCCCTGTTACTCCAAGCAATCTTTATTTGTCAGAACACAATCAAAATATCACACAACCCCTACCTTCTAGACAGAAAGATCACAGAAATCATTAATGTTTTATCCCATCTTTTCTCCACCTTTCCGTGAGAGAGATGCCTATTACTACTAAAGCCCTCTATACTGAAAGACTGTGTGCTGTGAAGTCCACTCTCCGTACACACCTGTTCAAATTTAAATGATATGGAAATCCCAAGCATCAACATGTTTAATGCTCTTTTGGCATTGAATAATCAGTCCATCCTAGCCTGGCCTCAAGCAGGGGCACACATTTTCATTAAAGGCTGCCCAAGCAAATCTTGGCAGCTCAGGTTCCCAGGCACATCCTTTGTACTCAATCCAAGGGGGTGGTGGGTACAGAGGATCTGTTCTGATGTCAGGCACTTGCCTGGGGCAGCCATCCAGTAGACAACTGTAGTCTTGGTTTGACATGCCACAGAATAGAAGGGACTTTGGGACATGCATTGTCCCAATGCTAAGAAAAGAGAACCTCAAAGAAAGCCCGGCCCTTTATCCAGTCAGGTATGCCTGGGCTTCCTTCCCTCAGCCTTCCCTAAGCCATGCATGCTGCTGTAATCTGAAGATCTGTCCTTTTCCAGCAGTTACCTCTTGGCTGTTAGGGAGGGACCCTCACCTCCCATGAAAGGGAGTTGTCTTTTAATCGGCACCAACAGAAGAGAGCAATCACATAAATAACATGCATAAAAATAAAAACCCTACTTGGCTCTGCCATGCATGGCATGTTCCAGGAGCAGCAGATTTGTTCCTCTAATTTGCTTTGGCTGCAATTAATATTAAAATGAGGTGGCAGGGAATAGGGACAGAGCCTGGTTTCAATGATATGTCACAGCAGAAAACTGAGAGCAGTCAGCAACTGGAGCTGAGCTGTATGACTATGAATGGCTGACTCAGGAGCTATTGATATCGTAGAGGCTTCCCCATAAAACCATCCAACCCTCTTAACCCCAGACAGGGCATTAGTTAGGGCTACTCTTGCTAAGACAAAATATCATGACCAAAGCAACTTAGGGAGGAAAGGGTTTATGTGGCTTACCTTCCACAGCACTGTTCAACACTGAAGGAAGTCAGGACAGGAACTCAGAGCAGGAACCTGGAGGCAGGAGCTGATAGAGAGGCCATGGAGGGGTGCTGCTTACTGGTTTGTTCCCCATGGCTTGCTTAGCCTGCTTTCTTATAGAACCCAGGACTACCAGCCCAGAGATGGCACCACCCACAAAGTAAGCACTTCTTCCTATCAATCACTAATTAAGAAAATGCCCTACAGGCTTGTCTGTAGCCCAATCTTATGGAAGCATTTTCTCAATTGAGGTTCCCTCCTCTCTGATGACTCTAGCTTGTGTCAAGTTGGCATAAAACTAGCCAGCACAGCCAGCACCCCACCCAGACTGACTCTCAGAGGCTCTATGCTGTCCCTTAGCCAGGCACAGAGGAGAAACCACAGGCCACAGGGGAGTTCAGCCCAGCACAGTCACAGCATCCCTCCACCCAGATTCCCTGAGTCAGGATGTGTGTGTTGCAGGCCTTGGTCCTACTCTCCACAGCTCAAGAAGACAGAAACACCAGCACAGAAGAAGCGAGGGGACAGATGTCATTTTTGTGACAATCTGCTAAATTTTATTCTACAAGAGAAAATTATCTTTATACTTTTAGCACAGCCTCTCTATCATGCCCCCCACACCCATATTCAGCCCTATCCTAAAGGTCTCTAGAGGCTCTGCTAAGAGTTCTCTTCATCAGCATAAACTCAGGTAATGTTGGAAGAGGCTCACTATGAATAACGAAGTATGCTCATGTCACTCAGGAAATTCCAAGGGTTTTAGAAATCTCTGTGCCAGGAAACTGGGCAAAGATCAAATGTATCTTTGATTCCAAGCCAACTTACTTACTGGTTCCCCTAGAGGCCCCTCCTTAGTAAGTTATGGGCACACGAGTCTTCCTGCCAGTCATCTGCTACCAGACAGACCCACCTAGGACAGAGACTAAATGAAACCATGCTAACAGCAGCCTCAAGGCTGCCCAGGGGCACTTGTTCATTCAGTCATTCAGCAATGCGTTGAGTTTTCAAGAAACATGCTAGGCCCAACACATGCACTGTAAACCACCGGACATGCTCCCTGCTCTCAGAGGACTTATACTCCAGCTAGGAAGACTGGCACATCCATGTGGCTACTGCTCTGTGTGCTGGGTTACCAGACCATAGTATGCTGGTAAGCCACACTCATGGAAATGGAAAGCCATAGGCAGGCTTTGCCGAGAAGCACCAGGGATGACACTTGAGATGAGGGGGGTTGTACTTTTCTTTTTCTTTCTTATTAGTGTGAGAGAGAGAGACAGAGAGACAGAGAGAGAAAGAGACAGGGGGAGAGAGAGAGAGAGAGAGAGAGAGAGAGAGAGAGAGAGAGAGAGAGAGAATGTGTGTATGAGTGCTAGTGCCTGTGGTGATGTATTGTGTACCCTAATAAAATTTAACTGAAGATTGGAGAACAGAACAAGCCACTAGATTAAACACAGAGGCCAGGCAGTGGTGGCACACGCCTTTAATCCTAGCACTCAGGAGGCAGAGGTCCATCTGGATCTCTGTGAGTTCAAACCCTGGACTACATGAGATTGACTTAGTCTAGGAGAGAAACAGAGTCAGGCAGTGGTGGCACACGCCTTTAATCCCAGTACTTGGGAAGCACACACGCCATTATTCCCAGCACTAGGAAGGAAGTGATGACTGGGTGGAGAAAGGTATATAAGGGTGAGGAGACAGGAACTGAAGCTTTTTCAGGCCGAGGAGTTGGTGAGGTAAGAGGTGGTGGCTGTGGCTTGTTCCTTTGTCTCTCTGATCTTCAGGCAAATTTTATTAGGGTGCACAGTATATTATCACAGGTGCCATTGCACTCATGTGGGGATTAGAGAACAGCTTGCAGGACTTGGCTCTCTCCTTCCACTGTCCCTGGGTCCTCAGGCTCCCACTCACTCCGGTTGTCAGGCTTGCAGAGCACGCACCTGTACCTGTGAGCCATCTTGTCTGCTCCATTGTTTTGCTTCTCAGGAGGAGCCCTCAGGCTGGAAAGACAGTGGTGCCAGCTGCCATGGTCTGGATGTGAACAGTTCCCAAAAGGTGTCTGGGCTGAAGGCTTAGTCCTCAGCTGGCGGACACAGATCTAAACCCGGAGAGGTGATTGAATGGAGAAGGCTCCTCCTTCCTCAATGCATGAATCCCTTGACAGGTTCACAATCCAATGGCCGTATCGGAGGTGATAGAAGCTAAGAGGTGGGGCCTAGTTAGAGGAGGCAGGTCATCAGAAGTAGATCCTGGAAGGTACGTCTTTGAATGATGTATCGTTCCTCTCTCACCCCTCTTTCTGCCTAGCATGAGGGGAACAGCTTTCCTCTGACCTGCCTTTCTACCATGATAATTCCGCCTTGCCACTAGACCTAAAAGCAATGGAGCTGACTGAGCATGCACTGAAATCCACGGGTCAAACTAAATCCTGCTTCCCTGATATTGTTCTGCTAGGCATTGTCATAGTGATGGAAACTCTGACTAACAGGTCAGGAAGGGCTACACAAAGTCACTTAAAAGGCTCTTCTAGTAGCTTAGGGTCCCAAGGATAGCTGGGACTAGACAATGGTCACGTGTTTGTCAGAGATGACAAAGGAAGAAAAGAACCAGGAGGTTAATCACTAAATCAGGAGACAAGAGCCGTTCATAACATGCTAGGGATGTATCTCAGTGGTAGATACCTGCCTGATAGTCACAAAGCCTTAGATTTGATTCCCAGCACCAAAATAAAAGCCCTTCATGGGGAAGATAATCAAACACCACAGTAGATCTAACCACAGCCCAGGGCACCTTCCAGGGCAAATGGAGGTCAGAAGTGATCCTGCTGAACCAAAGTTGGAGGTCAGGAAAGCTGCAGAGAAGAGACTTGCACACCTCTACAGGACAGAAAGCGATTGGCTCAGCCTAAAGGCTTGCCCACACTCAAAAGCCTTGGGGTGGGGTCACAGGTAGGTGGAGGAGCAGGACCTGAGTGATGTGACATGGAAGACAAGCTAAGAATTTCCTCCAAGACACTTCATGTTGGGGATGAGGGAATCCTAACTGCACAATAAAGCTTACCTGGATGATCGATCTGTCTCTGTCTCTGTTTCTGTCTCTGTCTGTGTGTGTGTGTGTCTCTCTCTGTCTCTCTCTGTCTTTCTCACACAAACACACACACACACACACACAGAGAGAGAGAGAGAGAGAGAGAGAGAGAGAGAGAGAGAGAGAGAGAGGGAGAGAGAGAGAGAACACGAGCATGCAAGCAGGATGAAGAAGGCCACCTGGAGCTCTCCAAGTACCTATGACCTATGACCTCTCTCCTTGAAAGGTGGATCGATCCCAGCAGGCCACCTCTAGGGAGTGTGTGGCTTCCATGCAGGAACAGGGAACTGCAGTTGAGAGCTACTGATATCAGGGCCTAACTAGAGAGGCATCTGTGGAGTCCCTCTCATCCCTGGGGAATCTGACAACTGGGTTGTATGTCTCCCCAGATCTCAGCATTCCAAAGTCATAGAAGGAGGAGACAATGAATCCAAAGGTGTGCCCTTGCAAGCAGAACAAGAGACCAGGGCCTGTTTAATGCCTGCTGTCTGCAAGGGAGAGTCCTCTCAGGAACCACAGGGTGTTGTGGAATATTATTTTAACTAGGCAAAGGTGCGTTACATTTTTTGATGCTGTGGAATATTACTTTAACCTTGTAAAAAAAGGTGTGTTACATTTGTTTATGCTGCATTTGTTTAATTATGAAAATATGTGTTGCTGTTTCACCTTGCCTGCCTCAGGCACCTGATTGGTCTAATAAAGAGCTGAACAGCCAATAGGTAGGCAGAGAAAGGATAAGCGGGACTGGTAGGCAGAGAGAATAAAGAGGAGAAGACATCTAGACATGAGAAGAACAAGAGAAGAGAGAAGAGAATGAGGAGAAAGAGAGAGACATGCCCGGGGGCAAGAAGCCAGGCAGCCGCCACCAGCCAGACTCAGGAAGCAGTGAGAGTCAGCTATACAGAAGGAAAGAAAGTAAAAAGCCCCTAGGCAAAATGTAGGTAAAGAGAAACAGGTTAAGTTAAAAGAGCTAGCCAGAAATGAGCCTAAGCTAAGCCAAGCATTCAAAACTAATAATAAATCTGTGTCATGATTTGGGAGCTGGTTGGTGGCCCGAAAGAAAAAGCCTTTTTCAACAGGGGGCATACCCACACCTCTCTCCAGACACATGATGGGGTATGAAGGCCAGAGACATGACTTCCT
>CABHPR010087401.1:10783-26283 GCA_902168415.1 Peromyscus melanophrys
TGTGTGTGTGTGTGTGTGTGTGTGTGTGTGTGTGTGTGTGTGTGTGTTACTGGTGTCTGAACTCAAGGCCTTGTAGATGTTGGTACTTTACCATTGAGCTATAACTTCTTTCTGACTCAAGCATAGGGCATTCTGCCATGATGTCCCCTCTTATCTACTCAAATGAAAGACAGGACAGTCCCTGACCTACAGAGTCCCATGCAGGCTCTGTCCTGGGTGGCCAGGGGAAAAAGAAAACAAAACAAGAGCTTTCCTTTGCAGCCTGAAAGCCTGGGAAAGTCCCTGTTGAGTGGTTCTGATTGTTTCAACCACAGCCCTAAGCAAAAGTAGGAAGCAGGCTCCGGCCTAGGGCCAATGTTTGACCCGTTTATCTCCCAGGACAGCAAGGCTGCTCTCAGGCAGTTCCAGGTAGAACGTGTGTCTACTCAATTGCCCATTCATCTCACAGGAAACTCTGAGCAGCCTGTGAGACTGGAGGGGGCAGAGTTCCACCAAGTGAGGTTAGGTGGGACCAACTCTGCTGCACTGTGGTTAAAAGCAGAGTTTCTGGATGGCTTCCGGCCCTCTCCTCCACACTGTTATTGGCTCAGCCACATCAGGAAAAGTTAGGATGCTGGCCAGGTTACCAGGGACTGCATTCTAGCCATTTGGGTTGTCTTGGGCAGGCAGCCGTCCTATTGGAAGTTTCAGTTTGCTCATCTCTGAAGAGATTGGCCAGAGCTATTGTGTTGATGATGTGTATAAAGGCCTCAGCCATCACTGTTGGGTATGGGGGTTGATGCTTGGAACCATCAACAGACAGGGCTCCGGCGTTTCTCTTTCCTCCCAGAGAATGACACTCCTGGCCAGGAGTCCCTGCCAGGTCACTGACAAGGTCTGAAGGTGGGCATTGGAGGTATGGGAAGTTCTCTGTGAGGGAATCTGCGGGCCTTTGCGTTGCCTCCTCATGTCAGGGAGCAGTGAGGACCAAACAAGTTGAACTACAGGCACAAGACAGGAAAGGCTGACAGGAGGAAAAGGTCAACCTGAGGAAAGTCTGCATACTAGGAGTTTTTATACACGCTTGTATGTGTGCGTGTGTGGGTAGACATGGGGGTGTGCACAGAGGCTAGTGGACAACCCCAGGTGTTGTCTTCAGGAATGCTGTCGGCCTCCTTTGACTCAGAGTCTCTTCTTGGCCTGAAGCTCACCAATTTAGCTGGACTGACTGGCCAGTGAGCCCCATGGGTCCTCCCGTCTCTGCTTCCGCGGCACTGGGATTCTGGGAATGCACCATCATGAGTGGCATTTTTAAGTGGGTCGGGGGTCAAATCGGGGCCTCGTGCTCACAAGACATGTATTTTACTGAGCTGAGCCCCCTGCTTGGTCTACTGAGATTTTAACAAACAACTCACTTTGTGTCCTAAGCATCTAAACATCCTTGTCAACAAAACTTTCACGGCATCATATAGTTTCATACTAGATTGGCTTAGAAAAGCTACTAATTGTCATTTTTAAACAGTCACATGTCCCATCTGCTACCTGCAGACTATTCCATCCTGTGTTTTCATAACCTCAAGAAGCAGGAAGGGAAAACAGACCCGCAGACCTTGTTAACCCTGCTGGCTCCATCTTTTGAAGGAAGAGTGGGTCCTCCCAAGCATTCAGACATCCCCCCTGCCACAGGCAAACAATTCCACTTGAAGGAAAGGTGGTGGCGGGTGTTCTAGGCGTGTGAATGTGAGGGACAATGGGTAGCTCTGGAAGCTGGTGAGGCAGCAAAGCTGGGAAGTCAGGAAGGAAATATATTGTGGTTCTGAGGTGATGTGACTTCTCTCATACTCAGTGGTCTGTCTGGGTATGACGCCTTTATCTGATGGGACCATGACGCAGCCAAACTCCACGCGATGTGGTCAAACAGAGGGACGTGACCTGTAGGTCTCAGCATAACCCTGCCCGGTGAGAACATGCAGTTGTCCTATCTACAGCTGTGAGACAGACAGGATTTTCATTTCCAGATGCCTGGTCTTTCCTCCGCTCACTTGTTCTGTCTATGTGATTGAGACGTCACTAGGGCCCCCTTTCATTCAATCAGTACGTATTTTCTCAGCACCTACTGAATATTACGCTCTGTGCAGGACTTGGAGGGGACCGAATGGAGAAGACAAGACACCTGTCCTCAAAGCAATATTGCAGCCAGGCGGTGGTGGCACACACCTTTAATCCCAGCACTCAGGAGACAGAGGCAGGTGGATCTCAGAGTTCTAGGTCAGCCTGGTCGACAGAGAGAGTTCCAGGACAGCCAGGGCTATACAGAGAAACCCTGTCTCGGGGGTGGGGATGGGGAAAGGAATATTACAACAGGGAGAGAGCAACCATGTGTGGAGACCAGGGTGTTGAAGGGCACCGAGGCAGGAGGCCAAGAAAAGTGTGGAGGTTCCAGAGGCTATTTACAGGACTGTTCTCTGAGTCAAATGGCTGCCATCTGCAGGAATTGAGCTGGACCTGCTGGCCAGAGAGCATCAGAGCTGGGCTTGTTGACTCTTCGAAAAGGGTGTAGGGGGTCTCATAGGACCCTTACCCAAGAATCCAGCCACCCCTTCTGTGGTGGTTTGAATGTAATTGGCCCCCATAAGCTCATAGGGAGTGGCACTATTAGGAGGTGTGGCTTTGTTGGAGTGGGTATGGCCTTGTTGGAAGAAGTGTGTCACTGTGGAGGTGAGCTTTGAGGTCTCATATGTGCTCAAGCCCCGCCATGTCTCAGTTCACTTCCTGATGCCTGTGGATCCCTAATTAAGACACCTCCTAACTTGTATGTAATTCTGCCCTAATCACACCTGGCCTGGGGGGCTTTGGGAAGGGCTGAAGGATAGAAGTGAGGAAAGATGCGGGGAGGGAGCTCCATCTTCACAGGCCTGGAACAGTCATCCTAGCTGGGTATAGTTCTCCCAGTGTGGTTGTGCTCTCACCCACACTCCTGGCCATAAACTTTCATCCATTGCTGTGGTGGTTTGAAAGAAAATGGCCCCCCAAAGGGAGTGGCACTGTTAGGAGGTGTGCCCTTGGTGGAGGAAGTGTGTCACTGTGGAGGCGGGCTCTGAGGTCTCTTTTACTCAAGCTTCCCTCAGTGTGACTGTTAGTCGACTTCCTGCTGCTGCCTTCTGGTCAAGATTGAGCACTCCCAGCTCCAGCACCATGTCTGCCTGCACACCCTCATGCTCCCGTCATGATAATGGACTGAACCTCTGGAATTGTGAGTCATCTCAATGAAATGTTTTCTTTATAAGAGTTTGCCGTGGTCATGGTGTCTCTTCACAGCAATAAAAATCTTAACTAAGACAATTGCCCTGTAAGGAAGTCTGATGAACTCATTATTTCCCCACAGTGAATTCTGGTGAACACACACCTTGTTTTGTCATTGGGACTGTAGGAGGAGGGGTTGGATGCTGTTTACATTTCTCCAAGGGAAGGAATTTTAGCAACAGAGAGGGTGCCTGGGCTAGCATGCCTGGGAAGGTGTCCTTAGGAAAATTTTTTTCAAGATTTATTTATTTTATGTATATGAGTGCTCTATCTGCATGTATGAATTTATGCCAGAAGATGGCATCAGATTCTACTAGAGATGGTTGTGAGCCACCATGTGGTTGCTGGGAATTGAACTCAGGGGCTCTGGAAGAGCAGCTGATGCTCTTAAATGCTGAGCCATCTCTCCAGTCCCGAATTTTTTATTTTATTTTATTTTTCCTAATTTGAGACAGGGTTTCCCTGTGTATCCTTGGCTGTCCTGGAACTCACTCTGTAGATCAGGCTGCCCTCGAACTCACAGAGAACTGCCTGCCCTGCCTCTAAGTACTGGGATCAAAGGCTTGTGTCACTACACCCGGCATGAAAGCCTTGTCTTGAATCAAGAGGGACTCTACTGTGACCCAGAGCAGGAAAGTCTAAGCAGAGCAAAGACCTGGAGTGGAGAGAACTTGGGCACAGAAGTGAAGCCCAGCTACGAGCAGAGTGAACAAGCAAGGGTGGGATGATTAGTGGGGCGCGTTTGTCAGGAACCCAATCCATGCACAGGAGTCTAGGACTCTCACTACAATTAGAAGACTCAGGAGGTGTCTGTATGAGAGGAACAGCGTGTTTGTTTTTTTGAGACAGGTTGGGTTTGAACTTGCTATGTAGCTGTTCTACCTCCTCAGTGTTGGCATTATAGGAACGTGACACTGGTGATGCCCGATTTATGGGATGTTCAAATCCAGGGGCTTTGTGTATGCTAGGAAAGCACTCTGCCAACTGAGCTTCATTCACAGCCTGGATCTGTGTTTTTGTAAGACCTCTCAGACTGCTTTTGGGGCGGAGGCCAAGGAGGATGAGGGCAGTAGTGGCCTGGCCTAAGATGTGTTTTGCTGCTGTTATGTAAGAGAACATAGCTGACTCCAGATGAGAGACTGGATCATCTGAGCCAATGATGTGAGGACCATGTGCAGAAGGGGTTGTGGGGGTGCAGGGCAGGGTGCTTTCTACACCCTGCGAGGTGGAGCACTGAGTGAAGCAGGACCATCTACAGTCATAGGAGCACCCAGCTCAGAGGGAGCACCACTGAGAGCAGTGAATGGCACAGCTTAGACTTGGATGGGAAAGCTGTAAAAAACCCCGAGGCCAACCACTCGACACCACTGAGGGATCTCATGAGAGGCAGCAGAGCCAACGGCTGGGGTTGGCAAGACGGGCAGTATGTGGCAAGCAGAAAGCAACCCCCACAGGGAACAGGGGTGGCAGGGGTTGTGCAAAGAAGACAGGACAAAGACGGTTGCAGCTGTGTGTGTGGGCGGGGGGTGTCTAGCCTGGATGACATGGCTACTGCTCAGAGAGGTGAGGCCTGCTGCAGGTTTGTGGGATAAGAGGTCAGCAGAGGGGGGGAAACTTATGACAAGACAGGGGGCTTCATAGTGTGCAGGAAGCAGCAAGACTCAAATACAAATGCAGGGGGTGGAGGAGGGGCACAAAGCCCCCCACATTCTCTGCAAAGGACACAACTAGGAGTCGGGGAGCTGACAGGCTGCAAGACTTGGTAAGCATAGATGGGCCCTCCTTCAGGCTTGACTTTCAGTGGGAAGTGTGAGGTTGAGGCAGTGGCTGAGGGAAGCAGGAAGGACAGAGCTGTGACACGGCTGTGGGAACACTGACCCCCTTCTAGGTCTGAGGCGGGAAGTTTCAAGGGAAACCGGCAGCAGGTGGTATCACTGCTTGCAGTTACTGGGGTACCATCTGGTCTACCTCCAGGCTTAGGCCCGTGCTGGTCAGATCCGAGCAGAGCAGAAGGCCCTGCAGACATCAGTTTATACAGCTACAGTACAGGCCAGACGACAGTTATTTCTCCATTTAGTAGTCAGCAGCAGAAACACCTAGCACACAAGAATTTATTTTCTGGACTATGATTTTACTATAGATTAAGATTTAATATATAATTTATTTCACATATAAAGACAATTCTGGCTACTATGTGGATATGGTAACGGCCTGGGGTTAGGTGAGTAACTGGAGTCACAGTCAGGCCTGGGCAGACACCATCTTGCTCATGCCTGAGAAATAGGCTTTTTCTCTCTCACTCATCACTTCAAAGTGCAAGGGCCTCCTGCAGAAGTTGCATTCTGCTGACGAATGTGGCTTCAGTTCCAGCCCTACTCGCTTCCACGTGACCAGCAGCTTCTCTGTGGGAAAAGACAGTTTTTGAGCACCATAGGAACCTTCTGCTCAAAAGAACCCACACAGAAACCTGCACCCCAGTGTTCACAGCAGCCCCATTCCTAAGACTTCAACAGTGGAAGCATTCCGGTGTTCATGCACTGATGCATATGTGAATGAGGCAAATCCACACACTGACTAATATAGGGCAATGACAAGAACAGAGCCAGCACTCACAAGAGAGAGAGGAGATCTGTGAGCTCTGGGCCAGCCCAGGCTGCAGATGCAACTAGACTCTGTCTTAGAAATAAGTAAGTAAATAAATTAATGCTACAACATGAACAAAACTCTAAACACTGGCTACTGGCTGTGGGCAGTCAGTCTAAAGGACCATGTATCATTCACATGGTCCCACTTACACCCAATGTCCAGAGAGAAGGAGCAGCCAGGGGTGGGCGAGACTGGGTAGAAGGGAAGCAAATGCTAGTGAGTGTGTAGCTTCATCCTTGAGTGATGAAAATGTTCTAGAGGCAGAGATAAAGGCTTCTCAACACTGTGAATGTATCTAAAAACCTTTTAATACTGTATTTTAAGAAGGTAAAATTTATGGTATGTGAATTAATCTCAACAACACAGTTCTAAGACTAAAAACAGAAAAACACAACCCAGAGTTGGGTCTTTCTTCACAAGCCAGCTTCAGGAAGCTGCTGCAGTGTCCGTACACTAACCTGAGTATCTCAGGGGTCTGGGGAAGCGGTTCTCATCTGTACACTAACCTGACTATCTCAGGGGTCTGGGGAAGCAGTTCTCAGGGGTGGAGTGCCTGCTCAGCACGCCAAGACCCTGAGTTCAACCCCAGCACCAAAACCACACAGAAGTCCTCTGAGCATCTTGAACAGAAAGTCTGTCCTTGGAAGTTATGCCGACTTGGGAGGCAATGATAACCTAGAGCTAAAAGGCCCTCAGTTTCCACCTTTGGAGTGGATATGGCGGGTGGGGAGCAGCCCAGAGCCACCAATATGAGTTAGTTCAAGGACCTGATGTCAGGAAGGGGAGAGTCAAAGAAATACGAGCTGGATTCTAGAGGCCAGGGCAGACTTGTGCTGTCAGAGGCCTCTAGTCCCCTCAACAGCCACACCCCTGCATCCACATGATGGGAGAGAGGGCATGCGGGGCCGGGCAGGCTTCCTGAGAGCGTCCCAACGGATTGTGCCCACTGTCAAGTGAGTCACTACTGTCTAATTTTAGAGTTTTGTCATGTGCCAGCCGAGGACATGCTTAGCTACTCGGGACAGGAAGAAACCAATGTGCGCCTGAAGCATTGGAGTAAATACTGCCAGAGCCTTGTGCAGGCTTCATGCAGCTCACTAGAGGTGCGGTACAGTGAGGTGAGAGATTCCCCTGAAGCCCTACACCGACTCACCGAGGAAGAAGTTCATCATCTGCGGTGTGTGGTGCGGGGTTGGGGCAATCCGCAGGAGCTCCTCCCCACGCGGCACTGTTGGGTAGTTGATGGCTTGGACGTAGATGTTATGCCTGCTCATCAGTTCGTCACAGATTTCTGTGTTTTTAGCAGCATCGGCGACCTAAGTTCCATTACAGCAAGAGCAGGGTCAGAGTGAGACGTGCAAATATGGCAGAGACAGTCAAGAACATGTGTCCTGGAATGAGGCTTAGGCTCAGGGCCAGACTGAAGTTGAGTGTGCAAGCCTAGGGGGGATAGGCAGCCCTGCCTGCACATCTGTAATTTAAGGGAGCTGGCATCTGCAGGGTGGACCTCAACACTGAAATGTCATATGGCTGTCCTCTCAGGCCATGCATAGTCAAGGCGGTGCCTTTTTTTTTTTTTTTTTTTTTTTAATCACATAAGCAAATCCTGTCCCCAGGAGGGACTGCCCTGCCCTGGTTATACTAGCTATTTTCTTACATTAACAGTGACATCAACAGAGATAAGATTTGTAGAGGGGAATGCAAGATCTACTTTGAAATTCACTAAGTGGGAAGTCACACTTCAAAGCTGCCCGTGCTTAGGCTTCTAAAGCTTTCCAGACACACGTTCTGTGTTTACCCCGTTAAGGTCAGTGCTCTGGAGAGGGAAGCTGTGCTCCAGCCTGCTGAAGACAGAGACATGGCAGAGGGCCACTGGCTGCGGTCCCAGCCCTAGCAATCACCCTGCCCAGGCCCAACTTCAGGAAGTTGGAACCAGAACTGTCACATCATGTGGAGTCCAATCACAGACAGGCCATTACCCGCACAGGGATGATATGGCTGGGGCAGTGGATGACCGGGAGGCCAGCGTCCATTAGCATCTGTCTCATAAGCTTGACGTTGCGCTGGTGCTGGCGGCGAAGGGCACGGCCCTCAGCACTCTTCAGGATCCGAACAGACTCCAGGGCTCCAGCCAGCAGCATGGGAGGCAGGGAGGTGGTAAAAATAAAGCCAGCAGCATAGGAGCGCACAGTGTCGATCAGCAAACTTGTGCTGGCAATGTACCCTCCAACACAGCCAAACGCCTTCCCTGGAAGGAGGAGCTCTGTTAGGTTGGCAACAGCAGTAGGTACACCGAGGCACCACAGAGCCTCCAGGCACTGACTGGGCAGCAGTCACCTGGCTAAGGCATCTATCTGCTGCAGTACCGAGACCTTACTTGCTACTCAAGCAAACGGGAGACTCTTGACAATCAGCATTTGCTGGATAAATACAAACACTCAGACCTGTTAGGGCTGGCTCAGGGCCAGGCTTCTTTTTCAGTTCTGGCCAACGCCCTTGTATAATCTGTATCTCAAATTTCAGGATTAAGGACTCCAGAGGGGTTCTCAGGAGCCTTAACTCTATGTTCCGAAGTGACCATTTTTGCTGAACCACAAGAGGATTAAGTAGGTTCAAACTCCTATAGTGGAAAATTTCTCCACCTAGCTTTCCACCTCACTGTATCATACCTCCAACAAGCCTACACCACAAACTGGGATTGGACACTTGAACAGGTGGCTCTCCTCTGGCATCTCCAGGTCTGGGGGAGGCTCTCACTCCCTTGACAGGGCTGGAGGATGCTGGTTTGCTTGCTGGTCCTTGACTAAGTGTAGGCTTTAACTTGGCATTCACTGACTGCTTCGTGGGTTTCTCACTGCCCTTAACAAATTCGGAATGTTTAAGGGAAAAGAAAAAAAAACACAAAAAAATCCTCTCAAATTTCTACAGCCTCTCAATGATTCTCACAGGCAAAGGCAACATCTATAGTAATGATCTATAAACAACTCATTTCTCTTCTCTACAGGAATCCTGATGTAGAGCCTATTGCTATTTCCATCATATCGATAGGGAAAGAACAACAGGTATGGAAAGGTCAGCTCCTAAGCCAAGGTCACACAGCTAGGGAGCTCCACAGCCAGGACTGCAGGCCAGACTTCAGGGTGCCAGCATGAGGAGAGGACTGGCTGGGACAGCTGGACCGCTCGCTCCCTGTGCTAGGCACAGAGCAGAGCATTTCCCACACCTCAGAGAAAAGCATGGGAGCACTCTCTCCTTCTGAATTCAGCAGCACAGAATGAAGGCTTTCGTCACAGCATGTAGTGAGAACCACAAGTATGGCTGGAATGAGCTCAGATGGCAAGAAGTGTAATTTCTGTCATAGTTAGCTATGGGAGTCTGTGACCCTCCATGTCCCCAGGGCCGCTTCAAAGCTCCGCTAGCATTCACCAGGATGAGAAAATTCACTGCAAGATGGGAATGGTAGCACCCTGCAAACCCAGCACCCGAGAACCAGAAACAGGAGGGCTGCCCTGAGGACAGCCTGGGCTATAGACTGAGACCCTGTCCATGACAACAAAATTCACCCCAAAGAGAAACAGTCCAGGCTTTACATGTTACCACACTGCTTCCTATCCCAGTGCCAGTTAGACCACCCAGGCATTGGTCTTACTATGTATCCTAAGTTCAGTGTAAAAGGGCCGAATTTACAAAGCACACATACCAAGTGTCCCAGAAATGATGTCCATTTTTGCCATGACTCCATCCCGATCACCAATCCCTCCACCTCGAGCCCCATACAGCCCCACCGCGTGGACCTCATCCACAAACGTGATTGCTCCAAACTCATGGGCCACATCACACAGCTCTTCCAGTGGGCATACTGCTCCTAAAGAGTCAAGGAAAATGTTAGGAATCGTGGTTAGAGCCAAAGCAAAGCACTTACATTCTTTTTGTTTGTTTTTTGAGACAGGGTTTCTCTGTGTAGCCCTGGCTGCCCTGGAACTTGATCTGTAGACCAGGCTGGCTTTGAATTCAGCTCCATCTGTCTCTGCCTCCCAAGTGCTGGCATTAAAGGTGTGCGCCACCACCGTGCAGCAAACCTTACATTCTGTGGGGTCATTTTTAGTACTGGAGGGAAAATGAGCTTCCCCCAGTTCTTGTTTGCCTTGAGGTCATAGAGTCTAGCAACAGCCAGAGCAGAAAACCCAGTTACCCCATCCATATAATGTCTTCCAATTACAGAATCCCAGCAGAGAAAAAATGCAAAACCAAAAGGAAACATCATATTTTTGTTTGTTTCTGGAGTGAAGTGCAGGACCTTATACACAGTTAAGCAGAAGCTTGACAACCAGCTATATTCCCAGGGCCCACACACCATACTTTTGAAACAGTTGAAGTCTGGTTCTGCATCTCAGGCTTCAGGTTAGTCTCAGCGTAGACTTACCGTCCATTGAATGAACAGTTTCAAATGCTACAATCTTGGGGACTGAGGGGTCAGATCTTTGCAGCAGCTCTCTGAGATGATTGACATCATTGTGGCGGAAGATATACTTTGGCACTCGACTGTTGCGAATCCCTTGGATCATGGAGGCATGGTTTCCAGAATCAGAGTAAATTTCACAGCCTGACATGAGAAAAATGCTACTTAGTGGCAGAGGCAACATCCTGGACAGATACAACAGACCTTTTCCTGTTGACAATGCCTTGAAAATGTTCACTATGGAAAGCACCGGGAGCCAGTATTTGTCCTGACACAGAACTAGCTACGGCTTCTCTTCTGGGGAAATGCAGAGGCAGAGATCCCCATGGCTGCTAGAATGGAGCTCAGCAGCTAAGCACAAGATTCACATGAGCTGACACTCTGGGCTCCATCCCAGCACCATGAAACACAAAACACAAAAACCACAGAGAACAATCCTTAAAGCCACAATGCCACACACTCAGAAGCCCAGCATTCTGAGGTGAGACAACCAAGAGTTTGAGGGCAGCCTGGGTTATACAGTAAGACTATGTCCAAAAACAAAAACTGTCTCAAAAAAAAAAAAAATGGGTACCCCACTTCAAACTCAGTGAGGCTATGACTAAATGCAATGAAGCGTGTGCTGAAGGGACTTCCTAGAAAACGAAGGACACTTAAGTCAGGAGCTTAAGGACAGGACCTTCTGTGTTTCAGTCATCACTGATCACGTTCTGCTGGAACCGTGAGCATGCAGTCAGTGACCTGTGCGCCGATACAGAGCTGCCAGGCTGACCTGGAGTGGGCCTTCTGTGTAGCCAATGTTCTCGTCATCATGCAGAACCCTCAAATGTGCCAGAGTACTGCCACTGGGCCTCCTTACCTGGCATCATCTTAGCCAGAGTGAAGAGGGTGGAGTCGTTGGCTACAAAGCAGGAGGAAAACAAGAGTGCTGCATCTTTGCCATGGAGATCGGCCAGCTCCTGCTCCAGGTCCACATGGAACTTGCTGGTACCAGAAATATTCCTGGTTCCACCAGCTCCAGCCCCATGCTGCTTCACAGTCTCCCTATTACAAATAAAATACCAGTAACTCCAGGGTTCGGATCTCCAGAACTCATTCATTTATTAAGATTTACTTATTTATTATTTATATAGTGCTCTGTCTGCATGTATGCCTCCATGCCAGGAGAGGGCACCAGATCTCATTATAGATGGCTGTGAGCCACCATGATGGGAATTGAACTCAGGACCTCTGGAAGAACAGCCAGTGCTCTCAACCTCTGAGCCATCTCTCCAGCCCCAGAACTCATTTAAAATCCAGGGGGCTTACATTCCTACAACCCCAGCACTGGAGCAGAGTAACTTAAACTAAGGCTTCTTTTTTCTGAGAATAATCATTGCCCAGTAATACGTTAAGAGAAAGCCCACTCTAGAAGGTCGCAAAGCAATTACACATTAGGACACATAAACACTATATGCTATTGCTCAACCTCACGTGGGACTCTTTGTAGCAAGCCTCTTGGATAATCTGATGAACAACTCTCTCTTTCTTCAGGATGGTCTCTCTGAAGGACAAAGATGGGACCTTCATCCTTTTAAATACATCCTATTGAAATAGCCTTATCCACATCTTCACATTTTTCTCTAAAACAGTCAAAGGCTAAGAATACTGTGCCAGTGAGATGGTTCGTTCAGCAGCAAAGGGGATTTGCTGTAAAGCCTGGTGACCTGCGCTCAATCCCAGAACTCCTGTAAAGGTGGAAGGAGAGAGCTGGCTCTACAGAACGGTAGTGTATCACTGTGGCACACTTTCAGTGACTAAGTAGTCTCCCATAAAACGTCCAGCTGTATAAACCGTCTATGTCTTCCCAATAATGCTAGAGGTGTCCGAAAGCTGACGAGGACTTACAGGACTGCCCCACACACGCGCGGGTGACGACTCATGCCCAGGTAGTCGTTACTGCACCAGACCGACACCTGCTTTTTGGTGATGAGGGAGTCCGTGTAGTCATCTGCCATGGGGAAGATTTGTGCTCTCCGGTTCACAGTTTTAAAAACTCGGTAGGTATGGTCGTTTTTTTTCTCATCAATTTTCTTCTCAAAGAAACGATCATATTGAAAAGTGGCAACAGCTAAAATGGAAACAAATAAAAGACAGTACAGCCTTTTAAGAAGAATATCCGGGTTTGAGGAAGGAGAGACCTGAGTTCAAATCCCAGTTTGGCCATTTCACGGCACTGGGTTCAGGACTAGAATGACGTCCTAGTACCGTGAGGGGTGAACAAGACTGTACTTGTCACGTGTCCGGCACACTGTCCAGCACGTAGGCGATGGGTAATAGAAGAGAGAGGCCAATGATCAGTGGCAGTCACTGCGCTATGCCCAACAGTACTCAAGCAAGAGCCACGGGCTCCAGGGCTCACCTCACCACGCAACTTCACATTTACTCTGATACACATTTAACTCACAAACAAGAAGACTCACATTTTGGCAAGTTATCCTGAAGAAGATGAGACACTCGTTCTGGCCTTTGCTTTCGCATGATATCCTGGAAGTTCTTCAGCAGCTGGCTCGGGTCCTCTCCATCAGCTTTCATGTTGATCACATTGGGGGTCACTGAGCTTTGGGCAACCTCTATCGCAAAAGTAACAAGAGGTATAAAAGATAGGCTTTCACTCTTAGTTCACAACACCCTCTAGACATACTGTCAAAAATAGCTTATGGGGGTGGGTGGACATAGCTGGAGATAGCGCATCAGCTAAGAGGACCTGAGTTCAATTCCCAGCATCCATATGGCGGCTCACAGCTGTCTGTTCTGGGATCTGATGCCCTCCTCTGACCTCCTTGAGAACTAGGCATATTTTGGTGCAGACATACATGTAGGCAAAACATTAAAATCAAATTTTTTAATAGCTTATTGTCTGGGCATCTTGGTACATGGCTTTAGTTCCAGCACTTAGGAAGCAGAGTTGGGCAGATCTCTGTAAATCTGAGGCCAGACTGTGCTACATAATGAGACCCTGTCTCAAAACAAAATGAAAAACAAAAAGAATAGCCTATTGCTTACTTCATGAAAAAAAGCCAATCATAACCAAAGTTAGTTGTAATGGAGTATACAGAATGTCTCTTCCTTCAGTGTGCTTATTATAGCGGCATTTGGTCCTGGGCTTCTTTTCAGCTTTCTGAGATGAAGTCTTGTTGTAGCCCAGGCTGACCTTGAACTCAAGACCCTCCTGCCTCTAGTCTAGTGCTGGCGGTACATGAGTGCACTACCTGGCTTCAGTGCCATTGTGTTTTCACAGTTACCAGCCAGTTTTATCAGACATGAATTAGAGCCCGAGGCTCCCCAGCAGACTGGATGGACGTCTCCTGGATCCATACAGCCTACTCCCCTCCTGAATACTTCTTGGATAGAAAGTAACTTTTGCTGAGGCAGCGTGTCTTCCTTCCTTTCCTTTTTTTTTTTTTTTTTTTTAAAATAGGGTCTCTCAGCCGGGTGGTAGTGGTGGTGGCACACGCCTTTAATCCCAGCACTCGGGAGGCAGACGTAGGCAGATCTCTCTGAGTTCGAGGCCAGCCTGGGCTACAGAGCAAGTTCCAGGAAAGGTGCAAAGCTACACAGAGAAACCCTGTCTCGAAAAAACCAAAAAAAAAAAACAAAAACAAAAACAAAAACAAAAACAAAAACAAAACAAACAAAAAAAAGATAGGGTCTCTCTATGCAGGCCTGGCTATCCTGGGACTGGCTAGGTAGACCAGGCTGGCCTTAAACTCACAATGACCCTCCTGCCTCTGCCTCCCAGGTACTGGAATTAAGTGTGTGCCATGCTCAGCACGCTGAAGCCTTTAGAGGCTGTTGGGAGCGCAGATGAAGTTAAGGTTGCCTTTCCATGACTATCAGTAGGACACACAGCTTGGGAGTCCCAGGCTAGCACCTACTGCAGTAATACCAGTAATTCTACCTTCTATCCTACCAAAGGGAGGAAGGACCGAAGAGACAAAGGAATGCTGGCATCTGTTCAAGACTACAGGTTATTTCCAGAAAGTAAGCATGATGTGGGAAGCTGGTTACCTCCTACACCTCACCAGAAAGCAAGTCCCACATTTTGCAATACAGTCCGGACTGTCTAGCTTGAGGAGCTTCCTTCCCCTTCATTACTAAAAGAGGAAGGTATTGCCATTATTCCTCTGCTGGCCTAGTAATAGCTCACACATAAACTGGAGGTCCCAGGAGCAAAATGACAGGCTCCCTTTCCACTGGCCAGAGTTGTTTCTGGTACCTTTCCTCACAGCATGCATTTCCTGCACATCCTCCTGAAGCTCCAGGCTGGCCTTGCGGAAGACACTGCTGCCTGTCTGGCTCAGCTGTGCGGCCAGGAAAGGGCACTTGCTCCCAGAGCCCTGGCTTGTAGCGGGTGACAGGTGTCCAGACGGGAGCTGTGTGCCATCTGGAGTCTGCTGGGATTCGTCAGGAGCCTGCTGGACTGCGGCTTTGGCAGTTTTCTCTTCTGAGGAAGGAAATGGAAAGAATGAGGCATCAGACCAAGTCACTGAGTCTTCTCACCTCAAACTTTATACTCACTCCAGTCCATAACCCATGCTCAAGCTTACCTTTGCTAAACTCTTAATATCTGTTCTCACCTGCCTCACCATAATGGAGGTCCTCTGAAGGGTTTGTTGGCCCATCCCAGTTACCTCTCAAACTCATAGGCGGTCTCCTTATAAATCCAATATCACTATTTTATACTTTCAGACAACCCAACATACTTTTTTCATTTATTAAGACAGGGTCTTGCTATGCAGCCCAGGATGCTTGACTTGGCAATCCTCCTACCTCAGCCTCCTAAGTGCTGGGATTATGTGTGTGCTTAGCCCCCAAAGCTCTTGACTTGGATCACTGTCAGTAATTTCTACCTCATGTACACTCAGCATATTTCAGGAGAGTAATGTTCTCTACGGCACCTGGAAGCAGTCACACAGTTATTTTCTCTTCCGATTTTTTTTTTTTTTAAATTTTTGTTTATTGTGTATACAGTTTTCTGTCTGCACTTCTCCCTGCATGCCAGAAGAGGGCACCAGATCTCATTGTAGATGGTTGTGAGCCACCATGTGGTTGCTGGGAATTGAACTCAGGA
>CABHPR010087405.1:0-11927 GCA_902168415.1 Peromyscus melanophrys
AGCCAAACTGTGTCTTCCTCAGAGCTCTACAGAACCTGATCGTGGCTGACATCCCCCTCCAACTCACATCCTTCCTTTTCTGTAAGTTCTAAGATAAATATAAATATGCAATGTAAGTATGTAAGCACAGGACCACAAAAGATATTCAAAAGCTAAATGATATTTCAACTTCTTGCTAGGGTCTCCCCACTCCTAATTCATCGGGCTGCTAGCCACTCTCCATTATCATGGACACTCTTTCTTCCACTTTGTTGGGTCTGCCCACACCGGCACACAATACTGTGAATTCTCAGGACCTTCAAATGGTGTCCTCTCACACTGGAAAGTTCTTGTTTGGATGTATTTATGCATCACTCCCGGATACAGTCCAGATCTCTCCTCAAATGCTACCCAGGAGAAGGCTTTGATGCCCACACTTCCCTAGACCTTACTCTAGACCCACCCTGCCTTGTTCCTTCATCCTGCTTTAGTTAAACTTTAAAGCATGCTATACGTATCAATTTACCATTTGTTTTCTCTCATCCAGTAGAATACAAACCCTATGCAAGGAAAGAGACTTAGATAATTAAGATTTTGATAAAAGAGGGCAGGCACAACTAAGATTTTTATAAGTATTAAATTTTAAGGTTTTACTACTTATTTAAACATATGGACTATTGTAGAAAATATCAGAGCACTATTGTTGAGGGGATATATATAAATTTCAATCCCAAAGAGAATGTTTTACTTGCAAAAACATCTGCATGTGTAGATACATACACAAATGGGACATGTCTTTGAGAGGCCAGAGTTCTGAAGGTGCCTTTATTTTTATATTTTCATAGGATTTAACACCTGTTTTACAAAAGCATAAATTACTACTGAAAGAGATTTTAAATGACCTAGTGTTGCAGTTGAGGAAAAACAAGAAATCGATGAGAATGTAACTAAGAATAACTAGACATTTAAACTACAAATATTGCACAATGGTGAATTCCCTGCTCATAATATATGCCACACTATGGAAGCAGATCCTTACCTAACTACTTACAACAGTGAAACCACCAAATCACTACAGCTCACAGCTTCCACTTTGATTAACCAGCAAGAGGCCATCTGCAGCCAGAGCATGACTCCTGGTGCTTCATCAGAAAGCAAAAGGCAGAGTTTACACCTGACCTAGCCAGTTACCTGTATTGAGACATAAAGTGCAAAATATTCTGTTGTGGAAGGAAGGCTGGCAATGACAAGAGAGAAAATTCTGATTGGTCGCTATGCCAATGTCTTAGGGTTTCTACTGTTGTGAAGAGACACCACAGCAACTTTTTCTTTTTCTTTCTTTCTTTTTTTTTTTTTTTTCAGACAGGGTTTCTCTGTGTATCCTTGGCTGTCCTGGAACCTGCTCTGTAGACCAGGCCGGCCTTTGAACTCACAGAGATATGCCTGCCTCTGCCTCCTGAGCACTGGTATTAAAGGTGTGCACCAACACTGCCCGGTAACCAAGGCAACTCTTATAAAGGAAAACATTTAACTGTGGTGGCTCACTCACAGTTTAGAGGTTTTGTCCATTATCATTATGGTGGGAAGCATGGCAGCATGCAGGCAGACATGGTGCCGGAGAAGGAGCTGAGAGTTCTAACATCTCTTGACTCACAGGCAACAAGGAGTGGTCTGTCTCACTGGGCGTGGCTTGAGTATATATAAGACCTCAAAGCCCGCCTCCACAGTGACACACTTCCTCCAGCAAGACTACACCTACTCCAACAAGGCCACACTTCCTAGTAGTACCATTCCCTTTGCGGGCCATTTTCTTTCAAACCACCACAACTAACAAAACCACCAATATTTTGGGAGCCACCTGGGAGTTCTAGCCATCACCATCGGTCTTCTCTTTGTTCCAACAGTTTCAGAAAAATGGGCACTGAACACCTAATGTCTATCTTTTGCTTTGTTTTGTTTTGTTGAGACAGGGTCTCACTGTGTATCCCTGGCTGTCCTGGAACTAGCTCTGTACACCAGGCTGGCCTTGAACTCAGAGAGATCTACCTGCCTCTGTCTCCCAGTGCTGGGATGAAAAGCAATAAGCAGAGATCTTGACTGTTCAATCTTTCAGCAACTGTGGCCAGTGGAGAGAGGGGAGGTTATGAAGTTCAGTGCACAATAAAAAGCTCAACAGCAGAGATACACACAGAGTTTTCTGTACAGTTTTGAGAAAACATATTTAATTGTATCCTTTTGAAAAACACTAAAATAACCGTGAAGAACTAAATAAAAGGAAATCAGTTACTAGATAAAATGAGCAAGGGGTACCACATCCAAGAGTCTGGAAGAGTAGCCAGACAGAAACGATTTAGGGCGGATAAAACTACAGTATAAATGGCTGCAAAAGCAGTTGTCATTCTGGCATAGCCTAAGAATTCCAGAAAAATACCAGTGACTTTGAGGGCAAAAGTAAGGGAAGAAACACCAGACTGAAAATGTTAACTCGCATCCCAACTAACATCCAGAATTACAGCCATTTGGTAGGAAATTACGGGAAAAAAAATTAAAGTGTTCAAGGTCTGGGATCCAAGTACAAGGGGCCACAGAAGGGGAGTTTTAGAAAAACCCTTCAACCCAGATGGATAAGACAAAACTCTCCAAAGGAAAAGAACACAGCAACTGCCCGTCAAAATGAAAGGGACCCTATGTAAACTCTATTCTTCACCTCTGTACTGGATTAAAAGATTAGACTTTTCTCAAAAATTACAAAGGAAAAAAAATTAGTCACATATATAAAAAGGCCTCCAAATGAGATTGCTAAAAAAAATTCCAAACAGCAACAGAACTAAAGTGAATGGGGAAATACCTTCAGAATCCTTAGGGGAAAAAAATATTCCAAAATGTCAAAACTAAAAATGTATCTCACGTCTACTATTCCTTGTTGGACATAATCCTGCATAACTAGGGGTTTAACCAAGGAAAACATGAAATCCAAAACACGGAGGGAACTGGTGCAGGTTCAAATAGAGGGAGGAATGAGATCAGAGGAAGGAGATGTGGGGGGAGGGGACGACACACATAGAGGTGAAGTGGGCAATGTAATTTTTTAATATGGAAAGAAAACAGAGAACATTTTGTAAGTGTGCTTGGGCATCCTAGAAGAAGTTAACAGTGAGGGGGAAAAAAAAAAAGCAGTTTGCTCCAGGAAGAACAAAAGGTCACACAAAGGAATCATAATACAGGGCTTAGCTAAACAAAGTCAATTTACACAGTAATAAAAATCTCAAGACTCACTTTTTATTTAATCCCTCAAATCATAGTAACTGTTTAAATGAGTAAGTAAAGGAACCCGAGAGGGTGTAAAATAAGTATTCATCTACCATAATCAGAAGCTAACAGATACTACCTAAAATGAATAAGTAATAATAAAGCATTATTTAGACATTGATACAGAAATACTGGAAGAAACAGATTACGTGTAATTAAAGCAATTTCCTCTTTAAAAAAAAAAATCTCAAGAATAGGTTGGTATGGAGGCCCACAGAGGTTTCCTAGTAAGATCTGAGCTTGCTTTACCCAGCAGAGCTGCATTAAGAGATGGCTTGACTATGTGCGTGGTTACCAAGTGAAAGGGTCTGCACTTGGCTGAGCTGGGGGAGGTCTTTTTCTCCACCCCTTGGCATTCCTATAAAAAGCCCTTTAGAAGAGACAGTAGAGGCTGGTGGATGTTGATCCAGGCCCTCCAGAGGCTATCCTGTGTTTCTGTCTTCTCTCTCCTCCATCTTTCTATCTAAATATTTCTCATCCCTCTGTCCTCAAGAGTACCCTGGGGAAAAAGTGGGAGCGGGTCTTCCACAGGTTCACACTTCTTGATTGTTTTTACAGCCCTCTGCCTTCCACCGTGGTACTTATTTTTAAGAGAGGAAGACAGAAGCCGAGGAGGCGGTACACGCCTATAATCCCAGTACCAGGGATGCTAAAGCAGGCAGGTCCTAAACTCAAGGCCAGTCTGGGATACACAGTGAGTCGAAGGCTATGTTGGGCTAAAGAGTGACACCCAGTCTCAGAAAGAAAGAAAAAGGGTGAGGAGTGGTGGGTAAAGGGAGAGCAAAACCTAGGTCACATCTTGCTCACTGCTGGATTCCCACAACACAGGAAACTGCCCGACACAGATGACACTCAATTCCTGCAGGCTTGGAGATGGATGCTTTCAAGTCATGTGATCCAATGGGGAGGCGTGCATGGAGGAATTAACTAATGCATTTTTTTGTATGACTTTTCCAATAAAATGTTAGTTTTCCTACTGTATAAAGCACCTTCATTTTTACGTGCCTATCAGCGTGAAGAGACTTGGCTGGCATGCTAAAGCTGGGGCCTGGGAGTTAAGAGCCAACTACCCTGCGCTGTAACTCGAGGCCTGGTCACGGTGGATGGCGGATGACCTCTAAATGACGTAAGAGTTTTGCGATTTCATCTGTTCATTCCACCCAGTTTTACATGATAGATTAATAATGTGTATGTCTCAATTATAACTTGAGAGAGTGTCAAAAACAACAACAACAACAAAATTGTCCTGCAGCGTACACACTCCAGCTACTTACATCCTTAACTGGAATTTTTCTTACTAAAACTATTGTAGTCTGTTCTTGGATCAGTAATTTCTAGATTTTCTTCTTATGTAGACAAACATTCAGCAGGTCTCACAATCTCTTTTCTTTGTATAATAGGTAATGCACACCAGTTTTAAGTGTCAAAAAGCTGTACAGGGACAATCTCTCTGTGCCCTGGGCCTAACTCAGTCTCCACCCACTGAGAATAAGTGGCCCAGCTCTGCAGCAGCCACTCCGTTCCTGCCCCTTCCCGCTCTGTACCTTGCTGTGTTTTCTTTTTAAATCTACCTTGGAGAGATTTCCTTAAGGCACAAATCAAGTTTGGTCACTCTTTCCAACAGGGACACGGTATTAATCTAACAATATTAGATAGATGTCTAACTTATTAACTAACAGGAAGCTACTTTTCATCTTTTGCTATTAAAATAACACTGCGGCCACTAAACTCTCCTAAACAATTTAACCTGTCACGAACTTTGCATGTGTGATGGAATTCCTACAGGGGGAGCTGCTGAGTCTGTGGGTCTCCAACATCATTAGAAACTCCTGTTCCCCTCCAAAGCGGTGTTACCAATTTACTCTCGTCACAGTGACTTTTAAATCTCAGTGCAAAACAACTTAAGTGACCAAGGCAACTTAGAAAACACTGAATTGGGCTTACAGTTCCTGAGGGTTAAAGTCCCCACGAGCAGAGCAAAGGGGGGATGACAGGAAGAGCTTACCCCTGGATAGGCAAGCAGGAGGTACAGAAGCCTACTGGAAATGCTGTGGGCTCTTTAAGGCACAGTGACATACTTCCTACAAGGCCATACCTCCTAACCCTTCTCAACAGTTCCACCAACTGGGGACCAACTATTCAAACATACGAACCTATGGGGACTTTTCTCATTCAAACCACTACAACTTTCCTTTAAGGAGTACATGACTAGGATCCTGTTTATCCATTTCAAACTGAAGTTTTGCTTATCAAATAAGCAGAATATGCTATCTTCCTATAATTTTAACTTTCATCTATTTGAAGGAGACTGATTTGTGTGTGTATATAAATGCACATTAATAATTCACATGGTATATACATTTGCTTTCCTCTCCCAGCTCACAAGACTATAAATTCTTTATTATGCAGACACCGACCTATTCCACCTGGCCAGATGTCTAGCTGCATTCCACTGTCTTTCATTTTCATTCAGAACCATTTTCCAAGGCCAGCTCTTCCCAAGTTAAGCAGAGCATACTGTCACATGATGTAGGCTTTGGATTTAGAAAGCACCACCTGACTTCTGATTCTACCGCTGGTACTGTGAGACTTTTGATTAGCCAAGAACCCTATCAAATCCTTCAATCCTTTGTGTGTACGAGATGAAGTAAAGAAACTTCTCCCAAGGCTGCACAGAGGATTACAAGAGAAAAAATATTATATCTGTTCAAAGCCGCAAGCACAGGACTCTCATAAAAGGTTTCTTTTTAATTGGTTTCATTTTGTCATCACTAATCTGCCAGGAGCAAAAAGGACAAAAAAAAAAAAATCAAAACCCTAGGTGGCTAAGCAGACTGCTCTTTCTGTGTTTTGGGACACTTCCCTGAAATATTTCCAGAAGCTAAACACTGAGAGAGTCCTGATGAAGTTGTTCCAGCACTTAACTAGTAACACCCACCTGCTAAACACTGGGGTGAATGATTTCTAGCTACAAACCTCCAGCAGGTCCTCTGCAGCCTCAAACTATTCGGTGCACAGATCACTACCCACTCGGAACTCTGAGTCTTCAAGGAATGTACTTTTCTGGCTCCACCTAGGCAAAAATTCTTGTTGAGGCTGCAGAGTTGAGGAGGAACAAGAGGAACAGAGAGAAAGCACTACTGTCTGCCTCTGGCTAGAGCCAGGATCACATCTCCCACACACTTCTGAGTTAACAATACCAATCAAAACATACTCAGGGACATGTTGCTGTGAGATCTGAAGCCTAATTAAAATGTTTATCCAATATGTGACATTAAGGAAGAATGTGGGCCAATGGGATGGCTCAGCCGGGAAAGGCAATTGCTGTCAATCCTCACAAATGAGTTCAATCCTAGGGACTTCACAGTGGGGGACAAAAACAGAGTCCTGCAAGTTGCCCTTTGACTTCTACACACATGTATCCACATATATATACATATATATATGCAGATACACATATATATACACACACACATATATACACATACATACACACACACAAAACACACACAAACACAAATAAGTGAAATATATTTTTTTAAACAGGACAATGATCTGAGCCAAACAAATCATCCACGGGAAAACCATATTTAGTTTATACTGAGGTCAGTTTACTCCAGTCATCTTTATATGCCCACTATGCAGCATCATATTGAGAATATATGCACAAGGCAACCACATCAGCTTGGACAGTTAACAGACTCGAAATAACTATAATTTCTTCAATTTTACCTCACGGTCGCTCTCTTTTCACTGGAGCCCCGGGTTGAATTTGTATCAACCTACACCTTCCTGCCAGCACTGTTTTATTCAGCATTTCTAACATAGCTGAGCTTCCCCTTACTTCATTAGAACTTTAAGTAGGAAATGGAATACTTTGTTGAGGGATTATTTTCTGCTTTACAAATGGTCATTATTCTTTCTAGGTATTTTCCACTGATGAATAAAAATGCTAAAAACATCTCTGGCTCAATAAAGGCAGGAGTTCTGATTGCAACTCCAGGAGAGTGAGATTGCATAACTGAATCCTTTCCCAAGGACCCCTACACCAAGAACTCACAAATGAGCAATCCCACAGGCATCCTCTGAAAACCCATGGGGGCAAAAAATCCCACTTACAAAAGGTAGAGTCTCGAAACTGTAAAACAGATTCCCATTTCTTCTCTGCTGCCAAGAGTAAGTTCCATGCTCCAAGTTACCCTGGCAGGCCAAGAAGATACACACCTCTGAGGGCTTCTAGAATTTGCTAGGCATTTTTACTACTTCAAGTATGAATTGCTGACATCGCACAGGCATGTCCTTATTCATCTCAGCTTAACCAAAAGGCCAATAGCTCTCAGCCTGGTCATCAGAATACTTTTTTCTTTTCATTTTTTTTTTTTAAACAATCCTATCTCTTGCTCTATAGCCCATTAGCTTCCTGGCCTCTGTCATTCAACACCTTCAGCTGTGATGACAGGTACCAACACCCTCCAACTACTTTTTACAAACCCACTTGGTGAATAAAATATTACCGTTGGCTGAAAATCACTAGATGACCTCTTTAATGCTCTAAGGGACAGCACAGATCCACTCTTTATCTGTGTTTGGGAAAGATGATACCAAGATAAGACACAACTCCTGACCTTGAGTTTAGGGAGCCTGTCTTACCCTCTTCTATCACCGATACTCCTAACAGTTCACTGAAAGTCAAAGTCATAGTGCCCACTCTAAAACAAAGGTCTTCTCTATTCAAATGCATATTTTGCTTGTTTCTGAGGCAGGGTCTCTCACACTATAGTCCAGAATGATCTAGAACTCATTATGTAACTCAGACTTGAATTTGAAGCAGTCCTCCTGCCTCAGCCTCTGGAATGGCAGGACTACAGGAATGATCCAACATATCCAGCTTCCCTTCGTTCCCCCACCCCCACCCCAAGCAGGGTTTCTCTGTGTAGCTTTGTGCCTTTCCTGGAACTCACTCTGTAGACAAGGCTGGCCTCAAAGTCACAGAGATCCTCCTGCCTCTGCCTCCCTGAGTGCTAGAATTAAAGGCATGTGCCACAACCATCCAGCCACACCCAGCTTTTAACATATGTTGAAAAAGTACGATTTTGACGGGTAGAAGAGAAAATGGTGTTTAATGAACCAGATCAATAAAGTCAGAGACCTAAATTCAACCCTTACCCTTGAGTCTTACTCCCCTGTAATCACACTTAAATCATTCTCCACTGGGAGTGTTGCTGCTCCCTCCCATTCACCTCCCTGGAGGTGTTCTGAGTTAGCCAAGTGACCAGAGATGCTACTTACTGGCAATTGGTAGGTGGAAATCATGGACATCAGATATCCTGCAATGGACAGGAGCGTCCAGTTTAAAGAACTGTTACACCCCAAATACAAATAGAATCTGCCACTCAGCACTGCCCCATCCTCGGTGTCTTCAAAACTGTAAGAGGTTTCTAAGTGCAGCACCCCCTTTTAGCCTGTGGGCACAGTGTAAATGGGACACTCAAGCCAAAGTTCTCTGCCCAGGGGAGTAGGTACACAAACAGTCCTTGAGAAATGTTCTTCACACCGTATGAGCTCCCTTTGACTTACAGGTATTGCAGGGAACCCGTAAACAGGTTCATCATGTGATACAGCAAGGGAGAAGCTTGTGCAATCATTTTCACAAAGCAGGCAAAATAAGAAGGCAAGTGTTCCCCTACAAAGTTTCACATGTCAACCCTATCCATTGAACAGAGCCATTTTAAAACAATCCAAAACTCCCAGGAAGAGCCAACCATTCTCTCTAGAGACCTAATGACTCAACTCCAACCTAATTTTCTGGATACCTCTCACTCTCTTTCTCTGTGTCTTATCAACGTACATCTCCTAACAGACTGTAAATTCCTGCATGCCTCTTGGACCATCTGCCACAGTTGTTCCTATTTCTCCCATCCTCCCAAGTTCTCTACCAACAGAAACATCCACCACTCAGAGAAGGCCATTTAAAGTCACCTATGCCCTAAGGCTCCCACTGGACTCCTCTATCTCTTCTAAGGAGTCTGGTCTTACGTCTCAATCAACTGGGCTGAACAATACAATAATGACTGTCAAAATGAGGCACACTGAAATCTAGGAGGTTTTTTTTTTTTAATTTTTTTGAAATAGGGTCTCTCTGTATAGCTCTGGCTATCCTGGAACTTGTTCTCTTGATCAGGCTGGCCTTAAACTCAGAGATCTGCCTACTTCTGCCAACCGAGTGCTGGGATTAAAGATATGTAACACCACCACCCAGCCAAATCTGCCAGTTCTTGAAAGTTTCCTGTGAAAACTTTTAATTGTAGTTTTCATTTGTACATAACCTGGGTTGGCATAAGCTGACTTCCGGGATCTGGTCGACTAACATTAGTTTAAATACTCCACAAAAGGTGATCCTTCACCTTCTTTGATTGCTCAAGGTTTAATGAGAACACAGTAGCAGCAAACTCAATAAATAAATGATGTGTTCACACCAGGTGAAGCCCTAACAGCACACGGCACACAGTGAAAACAAAGGATGTCTTAGGCTCCAAACAGGGAAATAGTAAAAAGACCTACGGCAGTGTGTAGGACATTATCGTAGAGACCTGACAACCTCTGAAGACCCTGTGTTTATCCCAATGTATCCCACTGGCCTTTGTTCTCATTGGTAGCGAACATCTGTGGACGGAGATGATGTCATAAACTTGCCTGTCATCAGTCTCATTAATACTTATGTTTCACTTTAATTCTGTCCTTAAGAAGCTGCTAAGGGGGTTCTGTTCTTAAGAAGTGTGTATCCTGTTTTGTATTTGGCCATGAGTAAGCTGAGTAATAAAACACTCCTAAGCCAACACAATGAGTTCAGGCAGGAGAGGAGCCTATGCAAAGAAAGCCTAAGAAAAACCATTTCATCCCAAGACAGGCACAAAAAAGGCAGACAATAATAGGTCATGTACACAAAGGGGTCTCAGTGTTGTGGGCAAAGGTGAAAAATAGTTTATGTAAGTTTGAGCAGCTCTCTTTAAAACTTTTTTTTTAACAGTAAGATAGGTTGTGATCATTCAAGTTTGTCGAAAGTTGTGGCAAATATCACTTCCCAAATCTTAAACTGCTGAGACACGTTACAGGTTGTCACTACTGTTTATGTGGGAGCCCTTTTCCTGGATAGCTTTACGTGGCTACCTACCACTATACCAATCAATATCATATCTACTGGACTAACTCCTCTACCCTAAAACCACTACTACAAAAGATGAACCCGGCTCTCACTAACACTAAAAGGTTTTCCTACCACAAAGAGAAACCACCAAAATGCCCCTTTCATTTTGAAATGGGATCACAGTGAGAAATCACAATTCTGTTCCCAATCTTGTTAACACCAGGGTTGTTCTATTACTGGGACGGTGGATACTACTGAGTGGCCCCATTTGTTTCATTACACTTTCAATGACAGCTTTGTGTTTCTCTGTATCTGTGAAAAGAAAGATTGAAACCCATAGGAAACAGCTAAACACCCACACCAAGGATTATCTGCAATCCCCCAAACATCTGGCCAGTTCTAAAGAAGATGAGGACAAAATTAGTGCTAGAATAAGCACAATGAAAACTGAAAAGCCACAGCCCCTGCCTATGGGGTGGTGAGGAGAGTCAGGGAAGTGATAGGTGATAGAATCTAGCTGCTAGATTAGTCAGCCCCAGGCAGAAAGAGTTCAGAAGGGAGGAGTGCCTGCCTTAAAAGGGCAAATAGGCCAGGGGAGCAGGCAGGATTTCAGGAGCTGGCCTGCTTAACTCCGCTCCACCACTCTCACATTTCCGACCGGTGCCGGAGTCTACAGCGTTCATATCACTGAAGATTGTTAGTGATGTTACAGCCATGACAGGAACCACATTCCAGGGGAGACTTGTCAGATTTCAAAACTATCACCAAGGACTGTGAAACTTCGAATCTTAAAACCATCCAACAACCAGGACAATCGTTATCTGAAACTTCCAAGGAGAATAACCAGTCAATTATAATCAGCAAAATACTTCTTTCCAAGGAAATGGCCAACAGGTGATTATAATGGAAATGTTTCACCATTAGGAAAACCAAGGAGCACAAAGGACTAACAGCAAATCACAGACCCTAAATAGTAATGGAACCAGAACCGTCAGTTGTGACCGATCCATTTTTTCTTTGAAGTCCATCACCAAGTCTTTAGTGTGAAGTAAATATAGCTCTCTAGAGGGCAACCTTCCAAGGACATGGGTTACAGGTTCTTCTGGTGCAACCGAAGTTGGCCTCACTTCTCAAAAAAAAAAAAAAAAAGAAAAAAAAAAAAAAAAAGAGCAAGTTACCTCCTTCAGGGAGGATGAGATTGAAAAATGGGCATTTTTAATGAGACTTTTTATGTTAATCTTTAAAGTAGCAGGAGTAGAGTAAAAAAGACTATAGAAAGTGGGCACACACTAATGGTTAAACTAAGTCAGCTCCAGCCCTGGTTCCCCGAAGGGGAGCGCTTCAGACAGACGCCCCGAGTGAGAGAGAGATAGGAACGAGGAAGGGCGGCATCATTTAAACCGTAAACAAATCTGGCGACGACTTCAGATTCTGGAGGAAGTCTTGGGAAGCTCTTATCGCAACTCTTTTACGAATCACTTCGGGGTGGTGGGGG
>CABHPR010087411.1:0-25302 GCA_902168415.1 Peromyscus melanophrys
AGCCAGGCGCCCTCCCCCGGCGCTGAGTCCCCGCGCCCCGGAGGGATGGGGCGGGCGGCCACCGCCGCCTAAGATGCCGGCCATGCGGGGGCTCCTGGCGCCGCAGAACACCTTCCTGGACACCATCGCCACGCGCTTCGACGGGACGCGTGAGTCAGGCCCTAGCCCCCTAGCTTCCGGGGAGTAGTCCACTGTCCGAACTGCCACCTGCTGCTTGGCGCCCACCGGTCTCCCCTCTTCCTCGCCCCTCTTGAAGCTGGGGCCATCCTCTCCTTCCAGTCACTGAAGGTTTCCCAGAGGTTTTCAGGGTCAACACTGCTAGCAGATGTCCCTAGGTGCGGGGCTCGGGATGAGTCAATAGCCCATCTCCTCCTCAGACCTGGCGCTGTTGCAAGGGCCGAGTCGGGTGAAGTGCAGAACCAGAGCCGGTGGACAGCGCAGAGGACTCAAAACCCAGATTTAGAAATAAGATTTGCAAAGGAAGATAGAGTAGGCGGGATTCAGCAGATACTGTGTGTGCAAGCCCATCGCACAGCCTAAACACATCGCTTGGAATGCCCACCCAGCCCCAAAGACTTGGGGACTCCCATCAGGACTGGGGAAGTTTGGAAAAGGCAACTTGAGCTCCCAGATTCTGGGTTCCTGGGCTCTGAACACAGGGAAACAAAAACAGGGTCCCTCCCCGCTCTCACTCCCCGTGGGGCTTCCCAGTCCTAACTAGCATCCTCGCTCCTGGTGTAGACAGCCGGTAGGAACTCATCACTGAGCTCTCCCTCCCCCCACCCCAGACTTCTCCATCTGTTTTGGGCTTCAAGCCTGCTGATTCAGCACCTCTGATTCCCCAATACATGCTTGGCTCTAGGCTCTGTTCAATCACTATGCATACACCCCCATTCTTGATTGCATTCACTAGTTCCTGAGCCAGGGCATGCAGGGAGGGTGCAAACACAGCCTAGGCTGGACAGTGGCCTGGACAGATTCCCAGATCTCAGAGTGGGTCCCCATGGGGAGGAGCCATACAGCCAACGTACTTATCCAATTGGTGGGTGAGCCTGGCAGGAAGAGAGGTAGGTGGTGCCTAGAGCAGGTGCCGTCTTTGGGAACTCCCTAACCCCACCCCTTATTCAAACTGCTCAGGACACACTCCCCAGGGTACAAGGCCCATGCAGGACTGCATTTAACAATCTGCATTGACATGTGCTCATCTTCAAACACACATACACATTCAGCTGGGAGGTGACCCTTGAGGATACTGACGCACAGATGATGCTTAAGTCTCATTCATAAACAGGTCTTGGCCAGTACACACAGCATCCCTGGGGTTTGAAAAAACCCACCCTTTGGTGGTTTTTGCAGGTATTTTGAAAAGCGAGGCTGGTAGGTGAAGGTGCCCTTCAGTTCACGCTTTCCTCTGAGAGGTGTTCTCTTGCAGACAGTAACTTCGTGCTGGGTAACGCCCAGGTGGCAGGGCTTTTCCCTGTGGTCTACTGCTCTGATGGCTTCTGTGACCTCACGGGCTTCTCCAGGGCTGAGGTCATGCAGCGGGGCTGTGCCTGCTCCTTCCTCTATGGACCAGACACCAGTGAGCTGGTCCGTCAGCAGATCCGCAAGGCCCTTGATGAACACAAAGAATTCAAGGCTGAACTGATCCTGTACCGGAAGAGCGGTAAGCACCACGGTGCCAATCTGCCTCACCGTCAGTGTCTCCTTGGTGGGCTGGGCACCCACCCCATTTCACGGCCTCTCTGCCTTTCCTTGTCCCTCTTCCCATGAACCCATCCACTCTCCAGGCCCTTTCTCTGCCCCCACCCCTTGGCCTGCCTCCTCCCCATCATCACCCTTGATCTGCTCTCAGCATCCACTTACTTGGGTTTCTCATATTCAGAAGTGGGGGGAAGCACCCCCATCTCAGCGTGTCTGGCGGTCATGTCTGCTCTCGGTTGTCCCCTCTCCCAAGCCTTGTCCTAAATGAAGCCACACAGCTGCTCCCTCCCAGGAAGCTCGGTTGTCACCTTAGGAGGGTTGAGAATGGAAGGTGGTTAAGTCTCTCTCTCTCTGCCTAGGGCTTCCATTCTGGTGTCTCCTGGATGTGATACCTATAAAAAATGAGAAGGGGGAGGTGGCCCTCTTCCTGGTCTCTCACAAGGACATCAGCGATACCAAGACCCGAGGAGGCCCTGACAACTGGAAGGAGAGAGGTGGGTGCTATATGTGTTGATTTAGACGCCGAGGCTTGGACACTGGGTACCTCTGGCCCTGGCGGGGCTGTGACACCCCCAACCCCTCCTGCATTCACCGAGTCCCACTCTATCTGACAGAGTGGCCTGTGCTGCGCTGTGTTTGATGTCCTGGGATGAGAATCTTGTCCAAATAGGCTAGTTGAAACAAAGTTGAGGGTGTCAAATCAGTGTTACAGAGTAGACAAACTCTGCCTGTGTCTAGGAAGCCCCCCTTCCCCGCTAACTAATGGTGCTGTGCACAGGCTCACCTGACTCCTTTCCACACAGCATGCCTGATGGCGAGCCCCGGGCAAAGCCCTCTCCAAGGGCTGGGCCAGGCTTTCCAGGTCACAGAGCTGGCATTAGACACTGGTCCGAGGTCTCATTGCCCTCTGGGAATGCTGGGAGTTCAGTCCACTCCCACTGCTCTATCCTCACTCAGCCCTGGGTCTGCCTCTTCTCAAGTGTCAATCTTCAGTTTGGGCTTCTCAGATCTTACCTCTGCGGGCAGCATCCCACTGGCTCTGCATTTTGAGACCCTCTTAGAAACTTCCTCTCCTGAACTTTTGACTCCTTTTCTTGTCTTGCTGGATCGTGACCGGCAGCTGATCCTGGAACTGGTGTCCTGAGTATCCCTAGGACTGCACAGCTCTGATTGAAAAGTGACCCCGTGAAGTGAGGCATGTCTGACCCCTCATTCTGAATAGACAAAAGGGTCAACGAGCCAGATCAGTCCACAGACTAGCAGCTAGTGTCCTATACCCGGGATCCTATAGTTTACCGTCACAGGGACCCTCTTTTTCTGCAGGTGGTGGCCGGCGCCGATATGGCCGGGCGGGAAGCAAAGGCTTTAACGCCAATCGACGGCGGAGCCGAGCTGTCCTCTATCACCTCTCTGGCCATCTGCAGAAGCAGCCGAAGGGCAAGCACAAGCTCAATAAGGTAGGCTGAGCACCTGGGTGCATGTTTGAGTTGGGGACAGGGTAGGACAGGCTGAGGGGAGCTAAACCATCTCAGAGAGAATGCTCAGAAGCTACTCAGGTCCCACCAGCCCTTTGTGGGTGGAGCCGAGAGAGGGAATATGTCATGTCTGACCCATCAGAGGTCTAAAAGAACTCCTTGGCTTTGGAGTCGTATGGTCCTGGGTTCAATCCTGGCTCTACTCCTAAGCAATTGTTTGGCCTCAGCTAAGTTGCTGGCTCTTCCCTGTCCTCAGCCTGCTGGTCTATAAATAAGGCCCATGTCAGGGCCACTTGGAGAGTGCAGGGAGAGAAAGGAGATGAATGCTGGCCTAGACACTCTCCTGACTTAGCTTCTGCCCATGTCCTTTCTTCTCTACCTGGACCTGCCCCTCCTCACTCAGGGAGTGTTTGGAGAAAAGCCAAATTTGCCTGAATATAAAGTCGCTGCCATCCGGAAGTCACCCTTCATCCTGCTACACTGTGGGGCTCTGAGAGCTACCTGGGATGGCTTCATCCTGCTGGCCACACTCTACGTGGCTGTCACCGTGCCCTACAGCGTGTGTGTGAGCACCGCACGGGAGCCCAGTGCTGCCCGTGGCCCTCCTAGTGTCTGTGACCTGGCTGTGGAGGTTCTCTTCATCCTCGGTATGTGCAACGTGTGCCTGATGCTCCACTCAGGGCCAGCCCCCCTGGGGTTTTTGGAGGGATCCTTCTTTGCATGGTTTCCAGTGCCCCACAAGTGTCTCCCTTGTTTGCCAATCCCATATTCCAAAGGTATCTCTGCCAATGCAGTGTTCTAGAGCCCTGAGCTGAGAATAGCCTTGGCAAGTCTTGGTTTCTCCCTCTGTGAAATGGGTCTAACCATGTGTGCATGCTAGAGTTACACAAGCTTAGTCAGGCCACTGATAGGAAGGGCCTGGGCCAGGACCAAGCATTGGACAGGTGGGTGCCCAGTGGGAAAGAGCTGTATCCTACTGATGCCTGCCTGTTTTCCAACAGATATTGTGCTGAATTTTCGGACCACATTTGTGTCCAAGTCAGGCCAGGTGATATTTGCCCCAAAGTCCATTTGCCTCCACTATGTCACCACCTGGTTCCTGCTGGATGTCATAGCCGCGCTGCCCTTTGACCTACTACACGCCTTCAAGGTCAACGTGGTCAGTGTGGCTGGGTTGGGTGGTGAGCTTTGGGCTGAGACAGGCAGGGCCAGCGCTGGCCTGGGATGACCTCCCTTCCCTGATCTTAGTACGTCGGGGCTCACCTGCTGAAGACCGTGAGGCTGCTGCGCCTTCTGCGCCTGCTGCCCAGACTGGACCGGTACTCACAGTACAGTGCTGTGGTGCTCACCTTGCTCATGGCTGTGTTCGCGCTCCTCGCCCATTGGGTGGCCTGCGTCTGGTTCTACATCGGCCAACAGGAGATTGAGAGCAGCGAATCCGAGCTGCCTGAGATCGGTACAGCAGGCTGAGAGGAGGGTTGCATGCCAGAGAAAGGATGGCAGGTGCCAGGATGTGACCGTCTGCATGTGGGAATGTCAGAGAAAGGGTGTGCATGTGTGTGATGGCCACCACCATGGGGGCACAGCCTAGTGCCCTCCTGATGGCCAGACCTAGATCACATTTCTCAAGCTCTTACCCAGCTGTGGAAGGCCAGGTAAAGACCTGCTGGTCTCATGGCTTCCTACAATGCCACCTTCTTCGAAGCTGGTCCCCACGGGTTCTCCAGGCTATTGTCCCCCTCTGTCACCTCCATTTTCATGTGTATCTGAATCCACGTTTTCCCTGAGCCTAAAAAGCAGCTTTTTTCCCAGCATCCCCCTCCTTCCTTCACCTTCACTGCTCCAGCTCCTCCTTCCACTCACCACCCACTCAATCTTAACTCTTGCTGTGAGTTGCCACCCTCACCTCCCACGTCACCCACAAGGTTGTGGTGGTTGTCTCGGGCCGAAACCCAGTAAGGCTATAGCCCCTCACAGCCTGTAGCCACACTCTTGCTGTGTGAGGTGCGGCCCTAGGCTGAGCCCCTCTCCCCCGCCCCTCCAAGTCCCAGATACTCCAGACAGGCTTTATTTGCCTCCCTCCTCCGCCAGCCCGTGATGTCGCCATAGGAAGTCACAACTCTCACCCTTCCTCGTTTAACCATCCTGTTCCGGCCAGTTCTAACGTCAGGCACACCCCCATCTGAGCACACCTTTCTTCCACACCTCCAACCCCCTGTCAGCTTCTCAGTAACCGACAGTTGTTGAGTTTCCAGCTGCTTGAGTGACCTCTCACTTCTAGTGACCTCCGTGGGGTCACCGGTCAGTCTTAGAACTTGCTCTGATCGGTTCCCCAAGAGATGCTGAGGCTCCGGTGAACCTTCCCCTCGCCAGGCTCATGGAGACGGTGTGTGCCCAGAGGACCCACCTGGCGGCTCCCCTGAGCCCGCTAGTTGCTGAGCATGTAGAAACAGGGACACTCCAGCTCGTTGACACCTGCCTTTCCCAGGGGGAGTCTGTAGTACAGGCAGCTCTGGGGTCAGCAACCACCCCAGCCCTGTCTCCAGCTCACCTCCAAGTGGCCCTGAAGCATTAAATTTCCAGGTGAACCCCATTCTCGCAACTGATCCAGGCACCCTTGGTCTTGAGTTCACACAAGATACTTCAGTGAGTAAAGGTGCTTGCTTCCAAGCCTGGCAACCCGGAGTTTGCTCCCCAGGGCCAAAATGGTAGGAGGAGTTATCCTCTGATTTCCACGTGCACACCATGACATGTGCTCATATAGAAGGAAGGAAGGGAGGGAGGGAGGGAGGAAGGAAGGAAGGAAGGAAGCAGGGAAAGAAGGAAGGAAAGAGAGCGCAGGCTTTTAAAAAAATGCCTCCCTATCTTTTAAGGTTAAGCACACATATCTCCTCTTCCAGGGAGCTGTTGAGCCCCTGCCCAGTGGCCCTTCGGTTTAACCCCCGTCCTGTGGCTCTGGTCTGGTATAGCTCCTATCCTGCAGGACAACCTCTGCCCCTCTGCTGGAGCCCTCAGAGCCACTCAGCCACTGTGGGATGGGTGTGGATGAGAGGAGGGGTATGAGGACGTCCAAGGCCATGGTGCAAAAACAAGTTGGGGGAGTGTGGCACAGGTCTGTATGTTGACCTTGTGAACTTGCACTTGCTCTCTTCTCTAGTGTCCAGAGAAGACTGGGTAAGTTTAGCCATCCTGGCCATGTGTGTGCGAGGAAGTCTGTTTGGGAGGGTTTCTGGGTGTGAGCGTACATGCCTGTGTGAGTATGCAGATATATATGATTCATCTGTGTACAGGTGTGTCCCCAGCCCTGCCCATGTGCCAGTGTCCAGTCACCTGTGGTCATTAGTCATTCAAGCACACATAGGCCTTTTCAGTGCGAGTGGGCATGGTTGTGGCTGGGCACCTGTAGAGTGTTTACATGTGTGCCCTTGCCTTCCCCGCTGTGTGGGGTATGTGTGGCACCTCAGTGGCCTGTGTGCACACATCCATGTGGGCATGTTGGTGACAGCATATGTGAGACTGAGTGGTTGGAGAGGTTGAGGGTCAGGGTATGGCTGGATGGACAGAAGCAGGGTTTTCAGTACGCGATGGCTTGGACAAAGAAAAAATAGTGTGAGCGGACAGAGCAGAGGAGGCAGCCTCAGCCATCCAAACTTGGGGACCAGGCTGAGGCTAAATGCAGTGAGATTTCACTCCTACCCCAGCCTCTCGGCCACCTCTCTCCTCCTGCTGGATGCGTTCTGTGAGATTGACAGCAGCCTTGGAGCAATGGGTGTGGTTGATCCAGCTGTGGAGCCTGGCAGCCTGTCTCCCGTGCTGTCCTGCTGAGAGTTGAAGGGATAGATAGGGATGTGCTGTGTTAGCAAAGAAGAGAAGAGGTGACAGAAGCCACAGGGGTGGGCCTGCATCTGCATGTTCCCCACTTGCAGGGTGCCAGCTAGTACACCTGTATCCTCAGAGCAGCAGAACTGTACTGCTCTCTCAGCCCCTCCTCCCCCTCCCCAGGCTGGCTGCAGGAGCTGGCGCGCAGGCTGGAGACCCCCTACTACCTGGTGAGCCAGAGTTCAGATGGAGGGAACAGCTCTGGCCACAGTGAAAACTGCAGCAGCAGCAGCAGGAGCAGCAGCAGCAGCGAAGCCAATGGGACCGGGCTGGAGCTTCTGGGTGGCCCGTCCCTACGCAGCGCCTACATCACCTCCCTGTACTTCGCGCTCAGCAGTCTTACCAGTGTGGGCTTCGGCAATGTGTCCGCTAACACAGACACTGAGAAGATCTTCTCCATCTGCACCATGCTTATTGGAGGTGAGGCTGGGCTGTGGCTTTCTGGGCCCCTCTGTGCCGACCTCTCTCAGGGTCCCCAGAACTAGAGATTCTTTGGTGGTCCACCAGTCCAGGGCTGGGAGAGATGCCCACCCACACACCCCACCTAGGAACATGGGGACAGGCAGGGAGCAGAGGCCAGGTTTGCTAGCCAGGCCTGGAGGCGACCCTTCCTCTCCACTCTTCCCCAGCCCTGATGCATGCAGTGGTGTTTGGGAACGTGACGGCCATCATCCAGCGCATGTATGCTCGCCGCTTTCTGTACCACAGCCGCACCCGGGACCTGCGAGACTACATCCGCATCCACCGCATCCCCAAGCCCCTCAAGCAGCGTATGCTTGAGTACTTCCAAGCTACCTGGGCTGTGAACAATGGCATCGACACCACTGAGGTGTGGTGGCCTCCTGGGCTGCTCCTTCTAGACTTTTGCTTCCTCACGGGGTTTGTGCTTGGTCTCAGCGATTAGGAGCGGAGGTGTGGGTGGGGAGGAAATGCAGGAGTGTGGTTTTCCCGGGTCTCTTGCAGGGACAGCACCCACACACGAGACAGAGCAGAACCCTAGTTGGATCTGTGGGTTCTGTGCTCACTGACGTCAGAGTCTGAGGCCAGGAGGAGGCCAGGGGCAGGGAGGAGGGGGCTGCAAAGAGCCTTCTTCCATTGACTGCATCCTGCGCACCCTAGTGCTGTCCAGGAGGCTCAGGCCTCCTTCCGTTTCCCTCCTTGCTCCTGAGGTTAGAAGTGATGGAGAGGAGCTGGTTGGAAAGAGCCTCCTCCTCTGCTCCCCTGACTCTCCCCTACTGCCTGCCTCCAGCTGCTGCAGAGCCTCCCGGATGAGCTTCGAGCGGACATCGCCATGCACCTGCACAAGGAGGTCCTGCAGCTGCCGTTGTTCGAGGCGGCGAGCCGCGGCTGCCTGCGGGCACTGTCCCTGGCGCTGAGGCCTGCCTTCTGCACACCTGGCGAGTACCTCATTCACCAAGGTGATGCTCTCCAGGCCCTCTACTTTGTCTGCTCAGGTTCCATGGAGGTCCTCAAAGGTGGCACCGTGCTGGCCATTCTAGGTTTGTGTGAGGGGGGAAAGGGTGCTTGGGGGCTCCTGTGTCTAGGGAATTAATTCATGGCCATTCTGCAGGGAAAAAAATCAGATATGGGGTGCACACAAAGCCACTGAGGGGAGAAACAGGCAGGATGGAGTCAGAAGCAACCAGAGCCCCAGACGAAGCGCAAAGATGAGTCAGTGACCACAAGGTGGCAATACAGGGGGAGACGGCAACCTGGAGGCTCTTCCTAGGATGAGGCCAGTGAGGAGTCTGGCTTTGAAGGAGAGCCAGTGCATGATGGAATGGAGGAGCAGTGGGGAAAAGTGCAAAGGACAGTGCTCTAGCAGGGTAGAAAGAGGGCAGGACACAGCAGGCCCGAAGCCCAGATGTGTGACAGCGGAGCCCAGCCTCTGCATGGCAGGTAGACTCACTCAGATGAAGAGCACACCCTTCCTGTGGCTGAAGAGGGGACATGAGACGTCAGTGTCCTAAATGAGGGCGTGGGGTCACCTCTGTAGAGGGGACAGTGCTAAGCACAAGAGTCTCACAGAGGACGGTCTGCCCAGCCCTTCCATGCCAAGACTCTGGAAACCCACAGAAAGCATTACAGAAACATTATTGTTTCCATTTCACACAGAAGGGAATGGAGCACAGAACCTTGAAACAGCCAGGCGTTGGCCAGTGGGGCTGGGACCCAGCTGCCTGACTAAATCTCTTATGTGGTCTGCCAGGTGCCCTGGGAGAGCGAGGACCACAAAAGGGAAGCGTTTCAGGAGGGCCGGGTGTGCACACAGGTGTCAGGAAAGCACGTCCAAGAGCTCTGGGAAGCACAGGCCTGCACTTAGGAAAAGCCAGTAAAGGAGCTGAGCTGTGCAGGTGTGGGAGGCTCTCGGGGGCAACCCTGGAGGGCAAGGAACCCAGACCAGCCTGGATAATCTGGGCAGGTTCCCATACCAGGTGGAAGGGAGGAGATGACCAAGTCATAATCAAGTCCTTGCTGTAGGGACAGCCGGAACTCAGAGGGGTGGGACGCAGAAGAACACAGAAGGTGGTGGTGTGATACTGGACACCCCAGCAGCTCCCGGTGCTCATTGCCACCTCCTTGAGGAGGAGGGTGGATGAGAGAAATACCACCAGGGGGCTCAGAGCCCAAGCAAGATGACAGACTGTGAAAGCCTTAGCTCTTTCCATATTTCGTGAGTGCAGCTTATGAACCTAGACGCAGTTCGTACTGGAACTGAGAAAAGGGAGTCATGGCCAGGTAGCATGGCATAGGCTTGGAGTCCAAGCCAGGTGGAACACTGAGGCAGGAGAATCACTTGAGCCCAGGAGTTGTAAGCCAGCCTAGGCCACATAGCCAGACCGTCCGAAAGAGAGGTGCAGTATGGGGAGAGAAAGGGGAATCAAAGAGAGAGGGAAGGAGGGAGAGGCATGGAGGGAGGGAGGGAGAGAAGAAGGCAGACAGGCAAGCCTTGAGATGCAGCTTAGTGAGTGCAGGATTGGCCCAGCGAGCACAAGACCCTGGGTTCAACCCCCAGCATGACCTAAAGCCAGATGTGGAGACACATGCTTGTAATCCCAGCACTTGGGAGGTGGAGGCAGGAGGATCACCCTAGGCTACATAGTGAACTCTGCCTGGGATAAATGAAACCCTGTTTCAAAAAGCAGAAGGGAAACAAAAGAATAAATAAATAAGGAAAATAGAGTTGTACCACACAAGTGTGGCTGGGAACCCTTGAGTAACTGAGGGACAGGTGTGGCTGGGAACCCTTGAGGAACTGAGCTGGAGAAATTAGGAGGGTGGAAAGACAAAGTGTGACAGCCACAGACCAGTGAGAGCAGAATTGTCGAGGTGGTCACTGGGTAGCTCCGAATGGCCGCATGAGTGTCTGGCTCCGATCCTGCTGGAGCACTGAGTGTTTTGTTCTGTGTGTGCTGTGCCGTCCAGTCTGGCCCTGAACTTGCCGGCTCCTATTTTAGCCTCTGAGAGCTGGGAGTACATGTGCCCAGCTGTGACCTGGTTTCTGCTTTGCTTTCATCCCAGCCTCCCACCTGCCTCTTCAGCTGGGCATTCAGGTGCATCCAGCTGGCTCCCGGCGAGATGAGTCTGGCCCTGTAGTCAACAGCAGTGGTTCTGGCCCCAACCTGTTTGGGATGCAGCCAAGTGCTCCGAGACCTCTGGTAGAGCATGGCAATTGGATAGGCAGAGCCTGGAGGCTGTGGCCCAGGTGCCAGCGGCAGGTCTCTGGTTGCCGTTGGCTTTGTCCTTAGTCCTGTTCTCATTTTCTGTCGCTTCTTTGATGAGGACAAAATGACACCTATCTTATTTCAGGTGACACAAAAGACAGCTCCCTCCTTAAAATATCTCTTTGTAATCCACACGGCTCTCAAAGGATCCAGGGGTCCTCGAGCCAAGAACAGAAAACTTAAGTGAGGTGCATTCTGCACTCCTGTATGAGCAAATCCCCATGGACATTTAGAGGCCTCTGGGCTCCCTGGGTGCTGACTGGCAGCCACCTCTCTTGGTCCTTTCCAATCTTTCTAGTCACCTGGCTGCTCTGACAGGGGCCGAGCTGCCTTTGCCTGTGGAGATGAGCATGCGGACCAAGAGAGAGGAAATCAAGGAAGTGAGTCCTCTGGTCGGCTCTGTCCGGGGCTCCCCACATCAACTCACTCGACCCTCTCCACCAAGGCCACAGACCCCGGGTGTGATGCTAAGACCCTCCCCAACCCAGCATCCCTGCGGCTGCAGGCACGAGCCATTTTATGGTTGCTGTCAGCCAGGTGATAGTTCTCTGCCTAGCACCGGAAAACCCTTCCCGGTGAGATCAAGGCGCTCCCCACCCCACCCCACGGTGTGAAGCAGGCAGCTCAGACCAGGGTCAATGGCAGCACAGCCACCTGACACTTTTACCATGCCACGCAGGGCGCCACACGGATACTGGTTCATGGACAGGCCACGTCCAAACCACCCATGGGCCGTTAAGAAAACCAGATGGTGAAAATCAAGTCAGGCCACGGCCCGGACAGTCTGATTGGTATAATTTCCCCAGGGGAGTCTAATTAACAACCTGTCTGCAAACCGCAGGAATTGATGACATCCTACTTAGATGCAGAGGTTTCAGCCCTTTCAAGTGTGTGTGTGTATGTGTGTGTGTGTGTGTGTGTGTGTGTGTGTGTGTGTGTGTGTGTGTGTGTGTGTGTGCCAGTGAGACCTGGGCATCACGCCACAGCCAGGCTTTCATGCTTCCCTCTATCAGCTCAGTCCACAGCCCGTCTCCCCTCCCCTAGTGACTTGCTAACCTTGGCTTCTTCTCCTCAGGGAAGGGTGATCTGATCGGCTGTGAGCTGCCCCAGCGGGAGCAAGTGGTGAAGGCCAATGCCGACGTGAAGGGGCTGACATACTGCGTCCTCCAGTGTCTGCAGCTGGCTGGGCTGCACGAGAGCCTCGCCCTGTACCCTGAGTTTGCCCCACGCTTTAGCCGTGGCCTCCGAGGGGAGCTCAGCTACAACCTGGGGGCTGGGGGAGTCTCTGCAGAGGTGAGGGTGCCGGGTGTGTGCATGGAGGGGCTGGGGTGTCAGGGAGCAGAGGAAGTGAACAAAGTTGGGGGAGTAAAGAGGGAAGTGTGGGCTTGTGTGAAAGACACACACACACGCACACACACTCACACACACACCCCACCTCAGGGCAGGAATCCACACTCAGCCCTTTCACCTCACTGTGTCAGTCCAAGCCAGGGCTTAGTGGCACACTCCTCTCTCTCTCTTAAAGATTGATTTATTTATTTATTTATTTATTTATTTATTTATTTATTTATTCATTCATTCATTCATTCATTTATTTATTTATTTATTTATTTATTTTCAAGACAGGGTTTCTCTGTGTAGTTTGGTTCCTGTCCTGGATCTCGCTCTGTAGACCAGGCTGGCCTCGAACTCACAGAGATCCGCCTGCCTCTGCCTCCCGAATGCTGGGATTAAAAGCGTGCGCCACCACCGCCCGGCTAAAGATTTATATTTTATTTTAAGTATATGAGTACTCTGTCTTCATGTACACCAGAAGAGGGAATCAGATCCCATTACAGATGGTTGTGAACCACCATGTGGGTGCAGGGAATTGAACTCAGGACCTCTGGAAGAGCAGCCAGTGCTCTTAACCTCTGAGCCAGCTCTCCAGCCCAGGCACATTTCTTTAATTCCAGCACTCAAAAGGCAGAGACAGTTGAATCTCTGTGAGATCAAGGCCAACCCAGTCTATGTAATGAGTTCCAGGACAGCCAGGGCGACATAATAAAGAGACCCTGTCTCAAAAAAACAAAACAAAACAAACAAAAACAAAAACAAAAACAAGCCAGTCCAGCTTTGTCCTACCTGACATACTGGGCTCTGACCAGAACAAAGTCCACTGTGAGGGGAACCATGTATAGTCACTAACCTGCAGAACCCTGTAAGCTGTAGATGGAGGGGTGGTCAGAGACTGGCATCGGCCCTGGAGCCCACTTCTGGATAGGGCCCTGTGGAGGCCCTTGCCCCTTCTCGTTAAACAGCATGTCCCAAGGGTGTATTAGTTACTTTCCTGTTGACAAAACATGACCAGGGCAACTTACAGAAGGAAGAAGGGCTTGTCTGGGCTCACGGTTCCGGAGGGACCACGCAGCAAGCATGGCGGAGGAGCAGGAAGCTCACATCTTTACTCCAGACAGGAAGTGGAGAGAGTGAAGTGGAAGGCGTGGAGACTTTTCTTTTTCCTCTCAAAGCCCACCTACTTTCACCCAGCAAAGCCACACCTCCTAAACCTCACCAAAAGTGCCATCAACCGGAGGGAGACCAGCTGTTCAAATGCCTGAGACTGCTGGGGTGCCTGTCGTTTGAGCCACCACAGAGGCCTTGGGGGTCTCAGATTATCACTAGGACACACTGTAGAGTCAGTCCTGTTAGTCGGAAGGACCGAGTAGAGAGGCATTATATCCACATATGGGTGGAACTTGGGGGGCGATTTTCTCCATGGCTTGGTGATTTCGTCATGGCAACAATGCAGCTGGTTACTTCCGCCCGGCCATTTTCCTCTGCCTGGGTTGTCTCTCCTGGGCCTTGGTAGGTGGTGAAACACACCAGTGGCCATCCATGTTGACTCCCTGTCCCCTCTGTCCCCAGGTGGACACCAGCTCCTTGAGTGGCGACAACACCCTCATGTCCACACTGGAGGAGAAGGAGACCGACGGGGAACAGGGACACACAGTCTCACCAGCCCCAGCAGATGAGCCCTCCAGTCCCCTGCTGTCACCGGGCTGCACCTCCTCCTCCTCCGCCGCCAAACTACTGTCCCCACGTCGAACTGCACCCAGGCCACGTCTAGGTGGCAGAGGACGGCCAAGTAGGGCAGGGGTTTTGAAGCCTGAGGCTGGCCCCTCTGCTCATCCACGGACCCTAGATGGGCTGCGGCTGCCCCCCATGCCATGGAATGTACCCCCAGACCTGAGCCCCAGGTGAGCGGGCCCTGAACTTCACGGCGGGATTGCGGTGATGTGCAGGACAGAGGCCCAGCTAGGCACCCCGTCCTGGGTGTTGGCCATTTTTAATTTTGAGACTATGGAACCCAGGTTGTCCTCCACTGTGTGACCCTCCTGCCTCTGTCTCCTGAGCGCTGCGACTACTTATGTGCAACATGCCTGGCTTCATATTTTCTTTTTTTTTTTTTTTTTTTTTTTTTCGAGACAGGGTTTCTCTGTGTAGCTTTGCGCCTTTCCTGGAACTCACTCTGTAGCCCAGGCTGGCCTCTGAACTCACAGAGATCCGCCTACCTCTGCCTCCCAAGTGCTGGGATTAAAGGCGTGCGCCACCAACGCCCGGCTCATATTTTCATATTAAAAAAAGATTTTATTTTTAATGGGGGGAGGCAGGGGACTGTGCACATGAGTGCAGGTACCCACAGAGGCCAGAAGAGGGCATTGGGCCCCAGGTGGTCGTGAGCTGTTGTATATGAGTTCTCTGCACGAACAGAACAGGCTTTTAACTTCAGGGGCATCCTTCCAGCCCCCATCCTTCCATCTTCACCCACCCAGCCTTCAGGGGCCAAGCCCATCTCCTCCGAGAAGCCTTCCCTGATTTCTGCCAAGCCACTACCTACTAGGGGGTGGCTTACCCTGAACTCTTGCTGTTTTGTTACTCTAGTTTACTCTTCAGCTAAAATGCAAGCTCCTAGGAAAGGGGACCGTGTGCTAGCTTCTCGGTGTCCAGGTCCCCCAGCTAGCCCCGAGCTTCTGCAGCTGAACACTGGAACATCCCATCCCGACACCACAGTGGCTGCCCATCGTCTGATTTGTTGTTTTGTTGGGTCCATAGGGTCGTAGATGGCATTGAGGATGGCTGTGGCTCTGACCAGCACAAGTTCTCTTTCCGAGTGGGTCAGTCTGGCCCAGAATGTAGCAGCAGCCCCTCTCCGGGACAAGGTACTGGGCTGGGGGACAGAGGGTGTTGGTGGACACCCCGTTTTCCTCACAGATGTCAAGCACTGTGGTGTCTGAGCCTGGTGTTAGAGGAACTGGCAGGGGCAGCTCGCCTAGATGCCCTCACGGGCTGGGCTGGTGGTGACTGATGCAAGGCTTGGATGCCTGCCCTGTCAGCCTTCTAACAGTATAAGCTCGGCCGGCGTCTGGGTCCTGCTTCCTGTCTATAAAATGGGTTGTTGTGCATGTCAATTAGAGAATGTTCCCGATGCCCTTAGCACATGTCTGCCTGATTAGGAGGAGAGAGGGCTGGAAAGACAGGGTTGAAGCTGGCCCTGGGTAAGCCAGGCAGCCTGGAAAGTGGACAGAGGGACGGCACATCCTCTAGGACCGAATGAGGGACAGGTGCAAAGAACAACTTCCAGCTAGACATAGTGGGGTATGCCCATAATGGCAGCACTAGGGAGGGAGAGGCAGATGGAGCCCAAGACCAACCTCGGCTTCGTAGATCTGAGAGCACATGGGCTCCAGGACTCTCTCGTCCTGTCCCACACAGGGACAGTTTCCAGCAGGGAGGGGAGCCCTGGGCGGTTATGCAGGGCTGCTGGGAGAGGTTTTCAGGCTGCTGACCATTTAGGCAAAGCCGAACAACTTGACCAAGGCCAGAAGGGAGCTGGTGAGCCAGGTCAGTGTTCCAAGAGGCCAGGCCTGGATCCTAAACCATCTGCCTTTTAGCAGCTCTGGCTGATAACCCCATCCTTTCCACAGAGAGTGGCCTGCTCACCGTCCCCTCGGGGCCCAGTGAGACAAGGAGCGCGGACACACTGGACAAGCTGCGGCAGGCGGTGGGTGGACGAGATGGGAGCCGGGAGGGAGGAGCAGGCCCTGCTGAGATGGCTGCCCAACTGACCTTGTGACCTCTTCCCCCAAAGGTGGTGGAGCTGTCTGAGCAGGTGCTGCAGATGCGAGAGGGGCTGCATTCACTCCGCCAGGCTGTGCACCTCATCTTGGTGCCCCCAGGGGAAGGCCAGTGTCCCCGGGCATCAGGAGAGGGGCCATGCCCAGCCACTGCCTCTGGGCTCCTACAGCCCCTGCGTGTGGACACTGGGGCATCCTCCTATTGCCTACAGCCCCCCGCAGGTTCTGTCTTGAGTGGGACCTGGCCGCACCCTCGTCCAGGGCACCCTCCTCCCCTCATGGCACCCTGGCCATGGGGCCCCCCTGCATCTCAGAGCTCCCCTTGGCCTCGAGCCACAGCTTTATGGACCTCCACCTCAGACTCGGAGCCCCCTGGCTCTGGAGACCTCTGCTCTGAGCCGAGCACCCCAGCATCACCCCCTCCTTCTGAGGAAGGGGCCAGGACTGGGACCCCAGCACCTGTGAGCCAGGCTGAGGCTACCAGTACTGGAGAGCCCCCTCCGGGGTCAGGAAGCCGGGCCCTGCCCTGGGATCCCCACAGCCTAGAGATGGTGCTCATTGGCTGCCACGGTCCCGGCACAGTCCAGTGGAGCCAGGAAGAAGGCACAGGGGTCTGACTGCTGTGGAGATCAGGACTGAACTCATCTGCCACCTGGGTCTGACTGCTGTGGAGATCAGGACTGAACTCATCTGCCACCTGGTCTCTGCCTCGCCTCACAGCTGCACACTGGCCACTGGCTCAGGGCAGGGAGCCCGAGAAGGGAGGAAGCTTAGCCCAGCCTCGGAGGGTGAGCTGGAGCCTCAGGCAGGCCCCAGACAGGGGTCCACAGGTTCTGCTCCACTGACCTGCTTGTTCCCCTCCACCAGATGGGGGCAGAGGCCTGAGGACAAGGAGGGGTCTGCCATTCCTTGCATGTGCCTGTCTCCACCTGTCCTCATGTTTTTTATATTAAAAAACATAAAAAATAAAAGAAACTACTTTGGAACTTGGTGCTTTTTATTTACAAAAAGAAAAACAAAAAAGGAGGAGTCTAAAGCTGATCCAAGGAGACACAGGAGTGATGTGGCAATGGTGGGGGCTCTGGCTCTGGGGAGGCACAGGGGTCCCAGCCTCTCCTGGCTTCCCCATGGTGATCCCACCTTGCCTCAAAGGCTCAAATCAATGGGCCAGCAGTTGGGCCTCCACTACCCACTCTGGGTGGAAGGGTTTTCCAGGAGCCTGAGTTCCCAGCTCAAGGGAGCTGGAATGACAGGGGAAACTGAGGCCAGAGAATGCCCTGGTTTCTGCTACCCGGGCAAAATCACTGTGGTGTGATTTTGGCAGCCTCAGCCCGGATGAGGGCGATGAGGTCCTGGTTGATGAGGAAGACGAATCGCAGGCTGGCGATCTGGGCAGGAGAGAAGGACAGCTCAGTACAGAGGTGGGACAGGACATCCATGGACTAGTTTATCACGCACCAGGTGACACACTCTGGCGTTCCCCATCCCCAACTCACCTCCACCACAGAGTTGTTGCTAAGCCGCCACTTGGAGCCACACAGCACAGGCCGGCCATCAATATAGATGGGCCGCCGGCCCTCATTGGCAATGAAGAAGTCACCATTGTTTTTCAGCTTGATGACACCTGTAGAGACAGAAAGGAAAATTAACAAGATGGAGACAACCCAAAGAGAGAGCTAAGTGCCCCTCCGCCTCCTGGGATGAGGACTTGAAGGCGCTTGAGACCCCTGGGTAGAGCTCTCAATGCACCAACTCTGTGAGCCTGTCTCACTAGTCCATGAGGGTTCTCTAGGCACACGGCCCAGGGCTGGAAAGGCCAGTGAGAAGCTGGATGTCCCCACACTGTTCCCTGCTGGAGTGGCAGGAGGGTGTATACCTTGCTTTCGGGAGATCTTCCAGGCTGGACCTTCTAGAGACAGGTCCACATCGATCTGGTTGTCCTTGGTTGCTCTGCCCAGGGTGATCTGGGAAAATAGTGGAGGTGAGGGCTGGCATAGGGAACGAGGGAAGGAGCCCCATATAGGCCAGGGAGACATGAGAAAACAAGGACTGGGCAGAGAAAGGGACAACAGAGGAGGGGAGCCTAGGCAGGGTGGGAACAGTGACGGCCTGTCTTACCTCACGAGAGCGCATTAGGTATCGCACCATGCGGCCCCGCAACACTGCCAGAGTCTGGTTGTCGAAGTCTGGAGAGCTCATGCCTGAGAGAAGAGCAGGGTCAGCAAAGTAGAAAAGACCAGCCCTGAGCTGGGGTAGGGAAGACAGGGAATGGGCTTAGCAAACGGCATGCCCAGATAGGCAAGAAAAGGGCTCAACGGGACAAAGGATGCCAAGGAGTGTGCCATCTGGTCCCCAGGCTCCTCACCTGTGATGCTGTCCACTAGCACCTGCCACTTATGCAGCTCCTGTTCCAGCTGCCGGATCTCTCGTTTCTGGCGCCGGTCAGCCACTGTCAGCTCTGAGGTGAGGTGAAGAGACACTGACGTCACTAGGCCCTTGAACTGGTCCCCTCCAGTGCAGCAAGAGCTCCCAACCCCACTGTCCCCAGCAGGGCAGACTTACCATGCTCCAGGACTTCATCTCGCATGTCCCTGAGTGGTGAAAAGGATGTCAGGCCCACTATCAGGCCCTGGGACCTGGCCCACTAGGGCACCCCAGGCTCTTCAGCCAAGGGGCTCAGGAGTTGTTTACACATTGGCCTAGCCCTGGGACTGGGGTAGGGAAAAGGGGAAGGCAGTGAGCTGAAGCGGCCCCCAGATGAGAGGGTGCAGCAGGGTGGCTAGGCCCAGCAGCTGCAACTGAAGCTTTGTCTGCTGGGCAGCCCGGTGTGCCCGTCAAACTGGAGCCAACCCTCTCCAGGAACTCACTTGAGCTTACTGTCGTCAATCAGGTCCTCTGCGTCAGAGAAGTTTAGCACTTGGTCCCCCTTAGGCAGCGGCTGCACTGAACGGACAACAGAGGAGTGTGAATGTCGGCTCCTGGTCCCCCGGCTGCCCACGACAGCCAGGTGAGCTGAGAGCCAGGGGCCAGGAAAGACAGAGCCTTTTGGAGCCAGAGCCAGAGGGAGCAGTCCCAAGGCGGGGGCTCAGACTTGACACAGGCACCCTGCCACCTAACTTGGGACAGAGGTGGTTCAAGATGAGGGAACCACAGCTGACCTGCATGGGCTTGTGGGACACGGCAGGCTCACTCATGAAGTCTCAAATTAATCAAGGAGGACTGCTCGGCTCCCCCATACATGTGAGGGGACACATATTGGAGGGCAGACACTGGGGCACAGCCAGGGCCCAAACCACTCCCCAGCCTTTTGGCCACCCTGAGAGGCATGCACCATGGGAAAGCCGGGGTCTACAGAGCTGCTTCCACTTCAGTCTATGAGGAATGACCTCCTTATGGGCCATGAAATTAGCTTCACTGCTTTCAAAAGATGAAACGGAGCAGGATAATTAATATTAGAACCCACTGAGTATGTTCTGGAAAAATGCTGTTTCATGAAAGTTTTCGACAGTTCCTGCTGAGAACGAACAGAATACAAGCCCTTGCGGTTTGGGGCCAGCTGTGCCAAGACTGCAGCGGTGTTCTGCAGCAGGGCAGCGACCGGCCCGGGGGTGAGAGGGCTGTGCAGCAGGCAGGAGACTGGCGGGCAGAGGATGAGGCTCTCTGCTCACGCCACCAGGCTGCCTTCCATCAGGTCCACCTGAAATCCATGACGAGACGCGTGACTAACCTGCGGCTAAGGAAACCGGCTGATCCCAGGGACACCCGGCTCTAAGCAACGAGAAACAAGTTCCTACACAGAGCCTCTTGGAGGAAAAAATTATATAACCTTAAGATAAGCTTTCAGTGGATAGAACCATTTCCAAAATGACAACAGAAGAAGCAGGGTCTGGTGGCACAAATCCAGAATCCCAGTTCTAGGGAGATGGAGGCAGGAGGTCAGCCTGGGCTGTGGAAAAAAAAAAATCTTGCTGGGCGGTGGTGGCGCACGCCTTTAATCCCAGCACTCGGGAGGCAGAGCCAGGTGGATCTCTGTGAGTTCGAGGCCAGCCTGGTCTACAGAGCGAGATCCAGGAAAGGTGCAAAGCTACACAGAGAAACCCTGTCTTGAAAAATCAAAAAAAAAAAAAAAAAAAAAAAAAAAAAATTCTGGGTGGCGGCGGCGCACGTCTTTAATCCCAACACTCAGGAGGCAGAGGCAGGTGGATCTCTCTGAGTTCAAGGCCAGCCTGATCTATAGAGTGAGTTCCAGGACAGCCAGGGCTACACAGAGAAACCCTGTCTTGACAAACAAAAGACAAGCTGGATTTAAAACAATAAAAATGAATGTCACACAGCAAACGTTCTCCATGAGGATTCGGTGACAGGTAAGGCAGCAAGCCCCTGGGCCCACTAAAGCCAGTGGACAGATCGTCTGCAATCCTCCTGTAGGAGGCTGTGTTGTGGAACCAGAGCAGCAGGAGCACCAATGCAGTGAAGGACTTGACTTTCCCATGTGAGGAGCTATGGCGGAGTGGTGCACGCTGCAGCAGGCGGTGGCTTCAGGCACGAAGAGTGTGCCTCTGTCAGACCCCAGACCCCGGGTCACCAGCCTCCTACAGGCCTCCCGCAGCCTACCCAGACGGCTCTCCTAGCGCTTGTCCCCCAGAGAGGGGAGTTCGAGGATGAGGGGGTGACAGCGGACACTCCAGTCCTTGGGGAAGAAGAAAGATGGAGCCTAGCTATGAAGTCCCACTGGGGAGTCCTCGGCCTAAGCTACCCGACAACACAGACTCCCTGGTCCACGAACAAGGCGCTGGAGCGGGGTGCCAATGGAGTCATTTTCTTTCCCAACACGGGGAAGAGCGAACAGAAAGGACACTCCCAGTTTGCTCCAGTTTCAATGCTACCTATAAATAACACACTAACGTCTTATTCATGTGATGGCAGAAGATGTCAGGAAAAAACAGAAGACCCTAGAACAAGAAGTAGTAATAGCTGCTGTTTAGACTTGTGGCCCAGGAGACCAAGCTGGCTTCCTTCCCATGATGCCAAAGGCCCCGCAGCTCTATAAGGAAGCAGGGTTAGTGCTGCTGTTTTTCTGCAAACTGAGTGAAGAGGACACTGGCAGGCAGCTGTGGACTCTAACACAGGACACTGTGCCCTCAGCACCTCACCCATGCTCTCACACCTCAACACCTGGCTGCTCACGCTGCAGCTGCTGGGGTGTTACCTGTCTGATCCTCGAGTAGGTAATACTGTTTCATGAGCTGCCAGTGGGCCTGCAGAGACTTGGCAGTACGCGCCAGGTAGAAGGCATCAGGGTGTCTGTGCAACAAGTCCTGGAAAGTTTCCAAGGTGGGCTGGCTGGTCTGGAGACGAGAAATATGCTCTTCATGCCAGGGTTTTCTCATTCCCACCCCACTGCTGTCCCCAAGCCCTCCAAAGGAACTGGAAGAAGCAAGGGTCACCCAGGGGGCCAAGCATGGTTTCTCCCAAGACCCATTCATTACAAAGGCCCCTTCAGATGTGTTCATCTGCATGTGTGTGCAGACCATAGACAGGGCAGGCAAGACTCCCCACTGGTGGTTTTCCAAGTGGTCCAGCTTGTACCCTGTCCAGGTCCTCAACCTTACCGATCCTACTTTGCTCAGCAGCTGCTCCTCAGCCTTGCTGAACAGGGCCTTGCTCTGAATGGCTGCAATGGCTTCTGGGTGCAGTTGCCTCATGGCCTGGCAAGCCAGCCTGCGCATGGAAAGAAATGAAGGGCAGAGCTGAAAGGAGGGAGTCAAATAATCTGGGGTTCCCGCTCCCCAAACCAAGAAGCCTTTGGGACTTAGAGCTCCTAAGCCTAGAGATCTTTGGTAGAAATAACATGAGGCTTAGCACAGCACGAGGGCACGGTCCAATGAATGAAAAGGCAATTCATTAAATGGAAGTCATAGTCTCTAAAGACTCAAGTGTGGTGGCACATGCCTGTAATTCCAGCCTGCAGGAGATGGAGGCAGGAGGATTGCTCAAAGTTCAAGGCCAGCCTGGGCTACAGATAAGCTCCAAATCAGCCAGGTATACACAGGAAGACCTGGGCTCCATACAAGCCAACAGGAAAGAGGCCTGGCTCCGAGACGTCTCCTGGGACCAGCTGTACCCTTCTGCCAGCCCCTCCTCAGCACACGGCCAAGCTGCCTGTCACTCATTAAGCACTGCCTACTGCTCCCTTTTCCCCAAGCTGAGGCCAACCTGTTTTCTGGTGTCTCTGGGCTATGGCTACAGCTTACGTGGGCGGGTGGCAGGGCTGTGGAGGAGGAGAGCTGGGCGTTCAGCATCAAACCCAGCTCCGAGGACCCTGAATTAAGTGACCGAGGAGGAGTACGCTGCTTATGTGTGTGAGCTTATCTGAAACTCTGCTGACACTAGAAGGGTCTTGGGGCTCTTGTTTCAGTTCTCTTCCTCTCTCTCTCTGTCTGTCTGTTTTTCAAGGCAGAGTTTCTCTGTGGAGCCCTGGCTGTCCTGGAACTCGGAGATCCACCTGCCTCTGCCTCCCGAGCGCTAGGGCTCAGTTCCTCTTCATATAAGGAACTGTGAGAGGCCAGTGTGGCAAAGTCCAGAGGTGACAGTGGTGGACCTGGGGCTCCTGGCCATTTGTGGGCAATTGTTTCCTACGCCACTTTCTCTACCTTCAGACTCTGCTGTTTCTCTCCACCTGGACTAGAAGGAACTAGAGGAAGGAGCTTCTCTGTAAAACCTGGCAGGTCCCCAATTATCCCACAGGACACAAGCCCCCAGCCCTGCCTCCCAAGCCCCCTTTGGGCCCTGGTAGAATCTGGCTGACCTATACCTAGTTCCAAATTTGGGTGGCCCCCAGCACCTCCCTCTACTGGAGCCAGCCCACTCACTTGGAGATGACAGGGTCGTAGAGCAGGGCGTACCAACGCTCTTGAACTTCCCGGAGGGTGAAACGGCAGCTGAACTTCACACCCAGGTGGACAGACGTCAGGTCATTGGTCTGCAAGATCCAGACTGGTTTGCTCCAGCCTCAGCACTGGGAAGAATCCTTCCCTTGGAAGCCATAGGGTCCTACTAAGCTAGTATGGGGGTTGGGATTCGGAGGATAGGGGAGAAGGGAGCCCCAGGCCCATGGTGGGGTTGGTGGGTGAACTACCTGCAACACAGCATTGATGAGTAGGAGGTCATCTGCAGGCTTCCATCGGCCCAGATCCTTCGTCACCTGAAGTGGCTGTTTGCTTTTCTTCACACGCTTTGTGAGCCCAGGGGTTGGGGCAGGGCTGGGTGGTACAGGAGTACTGGGGGCCTTGGATACCTGGGTACAGGACGACCAGTAAACTCAAGAGCTGGTATCAGAAAAGCTGGGCCTTCAGATTTACTGCTTCACATACCGCAGCAGCTGCAAGCTCAGGCAACAGCCAAGCTGAGAGCTCAGCTTTCCAATACCCACCCCCAGCAAATCACTTCTCCATAACTCTTGACCAGATGGGGTCTTCTTTCTGCTTGTGGTACCCTCGGGCTGAGAATGGAGGGTGGGTGGGGAGGATACCAGGGAACTACTCTGGCTGGTGCACTGTCTGGGGCCAGAGCAATGCCACCTGGGGGTTATTTTTACACCCTGCAATGCTGAGAACAAGCTGTCTGCTCCCAGAATAGATACATGCTCCCTGCCTCCCACACCGAATGTGATACAGGATGCACTGGCAGAGCGGGGAGAGCTGCAGGAAAGGGAGTAGGAAAGACAGGAGGGAGGGCTCTAGAGTGGGGGCTGGGACGGCTTGGTCCCCTCCCAGCCTCATCTGTCTGGGGAAACACACACTCCAGCACTCCCTGGCTCCATGTTATACCCAGTTATACCCAGTTCCTTACCTTCTTCTTCTCACTAGAGGAGGGTTCGCTCCCCGAACAGCGGCCTGATTCCACTCCACTAGCTCCCTTCACCCGGGTCGAGGATTTGGCCAGGCTGCTCTCGACCAGCTCATCATCAAATTTTTTCCTTTTGATGAACCTGTGAGAGGTCCTGCACTGTTAGCCGCCGGTCCCCACCCAACCTCCAGAGAACAGCTTCCCAGTGGGAGCTACTGCCCAGCTGCCTCCACGTCCCACCAGTGCCTGGCTCAGTGGACAGGGAATAACCAAACGCGAGTCCTGAGATGACAGGCTAGAGACTGTAAGCCCTGACAGAGGCTGGTCACCTCTCTCCCCTGTCCTCAATACCACGCGGAGGGACCAGCAGGGAAAGGAAAGGAAAAGGTCAGGCTCAGATGGCCATTTCCAACAAAGGTGAAGGCATGTGGTACCTAATCCCACATGCCTTCCCCTTCCCAGTCCCTCTGAACCCAGACTACCTGGAAGAGCTTCTCCGTTTAGGGATAGTACCCAGGGCCTGGGAGGAGGCTCGCTTCTGCCCCGCCAGGGACTCTTCATCCTCTGAACGGCTGGCGGTGCCTGATGCCATCAGGGATGAATCTAGCAGCCCCTGGGAATCTAGAAAATAGAAAGTGTGAACTCAAGCTTCCCAAGTACCCTCCTCCTTGCCAGTCCCTTCCGCCTCCTTGAGGCTTGAGGTTTTAAGGTGGGAGTCCCTTGACCATCCGGATCCTATCTGGGCTCAGACCCGGCCCAGACCTTCCATGCTGGGCCGTTCTCCCAGTGCTGCACGTCCTATCGTGGAGCACGTGGTGCTCAGGTCAGACTGGGGATGCTGACAAACCGGGCCCTGGGCATAACTGCTCCCTCTGCCATCAAAATGCAACGTGCCAAAGAGCAGCAGCTCAGCAGAAAGTCAGTCAGCTGTGGCTCTGCCAAGAGCCGCATGGGTGGTGCTGGCCCAGGGAGAGGTGCAATGCCCAGCCAGGACCGAAAGACACCTGCGCAAGGCCCGGGGTGGGATCGGCAGATGCTTGGTGCCCGAGTATCGGGAGCTGGCCTGGCCTCATCCCACCTTTGTCCATCCTCTCACGGTCCCAAAGCCACTGGCTCCGAACTGCAGGGCTAGGAGGACCCGTCCCACAGGCTCATCCAAGGGTTCTGACCACGTGAGCCCAGGTGCCGAGAAGAGAGTCTGCAAAGGAGAAATAGGGCTCTCTCAGGCTGAGGTTTCTAACGGGCCAAACCTACTTCCCACTTCCTTATACCTGCTCATGTGCCCTACCTAAGGCAGGGAGGGCATATGTAGTGGAAAGGGGCATGAAGCGCCACCTCCAGTTACACTTCAGCAGCAGCTATTACCTGATGTGATGACTCCCACCTTTAATCCCAGGACCGGGAGGCAGAGGCAGGTGGATCTCTTGTCGAGTTTGAGGCCAACCTGGCCTACCCAGCAAGCCAGGGCTACAAAGTGAGACCCTGCTTCAAATAATAAAAATAAAAATATAAGTAGCTATGTGGACGTCACTGAGACCCTGGAGAGTATGATAA
>CABHPR010087412.1:0-18581 GCA_902168415.1 Peromyscus melanophrys
ACCCCCTTCCATCTGGGCATGTTCCATCTGGGTATATTCGGTATACCCAATCTTCTGCCCACACGCCGCGTGGAATAGGGCTTGTGTATGGGCTTTCTTTGGGGTTCACCGAGTCCAAGTACCAATATGTGGCCCCCAGACAGCCTAACGGACCAATTTAATTACCAGCACCAGCCACCTTAACCCAAAAATGAGTATATCACTTACAGTTTTCTCGAAGATACTAAAAAATGCTGAGGGCTAGGAGACATGAACTTGAGATATTAGTCTGACACACTAGGACATTTTCCACTTAGCATAGAGATTTTGGGGGTTGTATCTAAATTTTTGGGCTACAAATTCAAGGGTAAAGCCAGCTGCTGACTCATCTTTGTGTCCCATGTACAGCAAGGCACAGCACACATATATATATGAGCACATATAGCATCCACATCAAACAAATGGGGTCTTTTGTCTCAGTTCATTCCCAACTCCCTGCAAGGCCTCAGGCAGCTGTATTTTACTTTGGTCACCTCATCTATAGGCTTGTCACCTTACAGGTGCTTGGCACTTAGAAGGCATTCCCTCCATCAAGTGTTTCAGTCTTGTACAACCCTACTGTTTCCAATTACGGTCCCACCTGTAGTGTTGGAAACGCTTAGGCTATGGTCCTAACGAAGGGCTTGAAGCATTTGGAATCCACAAAGGAAATCAGCAGTGGAATCTTCATCTGGTTTTAGCATGCTAGCTGAAGAGCCAGCCTTCTGGACAAATGGACCTGAGTTTAATTCCTAGCTGCAACTTCTCAGTTGTAGGAACTTTGGCAAGTTAGTTCATTTTTCTAAACTCTTCAGCATCTGAGATAACCTGCTATGAACCCACCCCTTAATTACTGTGAGGATTATTATGGGGTGGACTAACTAAAGGTACTTCCTATGGGCCTGTCAATGTGGAGGTAGCTGGCCTAATATTAGTTAGCCCACCCCATAGGATTGCAGGGATTAGGAACAATTTATGTATTTACAGGTACTTAGGGCAGTGCCTGACATTCAGTGCATGGGAAATGGGAGCTTTCTGCCTGACCTTGAACTCACGGCAATCCTCCTGCCTCAGCACCTCAAGTCCAGGGATTACAGGACTGTGCCACCATACCCAGCTTGCTGATGTGTTGTCTTATGACTAGCATGCACATTATGTCATCAAACCCTTGGGCACAGTATGTCCCATCCATGAGGCACAGATCTCTCCCTCTGAATCCTTTTGCCCTGGTAGAAGGCAAGAAAAAAGAATTCTAAGTAGACTTTATTTTCTAAGAATCAATATATTTTCTTCCTTTGAAATAAATACAAACCAGTTTGAAAGGTAGGGGATTCTATGGGAAAAAGAAAAGAAGTAGAGACAAGCTCCATTCTTTTTTTTTTTTTTTTTCTTTTTCTCTTTTTTAGTACCAAATGACTCTGGCGCGACCCGGAAACGCAGTTACAAATGAGAATAATTTAAATTCTCCAATAATTACAGTATTTACAACAGCAGGGGAGGGGTCACCTAGTGCCCCTCTTCCAGGCTAGACAGACATCAATCCCACTGCTAGGCTGGGATAATGCTGGCTTACCTTACCACCTGCAAGGGCCTCAGGCCTCTAGGCAGTTATGGATTCCCCTGGCAGAAGCAGGTAGGGGTGGTGGTATGGCCCACCACCCTGCCCTACAACGCCATGAGGTCTAGAGCTCTTATTGACCTGTGGGACCTCTCCTCTCCTTGCACTGAGTGGCCATGAGCCCTTGGAGTGTTCTGTACAGTCCAGCTGCACTCAGGGCAGGAGGGACCTCCCCTACCCAACTTCCCCTGAGACTGGCCCCAAGACCAGGAATGAATCAGTGCAGAGGGCGGCACCACTCCAGGACAGTGAGCAAAGGGAAGGAGAGAGGTCACAGAGCACTGTAGTTGGGCTCTGACAGCATCAGTCACTATCGCTGGTCTCGCTGCTCTGCTCACCCTGCACCTTGCTTCGGTGCTGCAGAGCCCTGTGGTAGGCAATCTGCACTGACTTGCGGATGTTGGACTTGCGGCCCTCCAGCATCTTCTCTTTGTCTAGATCCTGGTTCACACCCAGAGGAACGAGTTTAGTCCTGGGCAGCCACTGCCTGTCAGACAAGGTAAAGATGAGATGAGACACGGATTTCAGGGTGAACAAGTACTAGCCCTTCCACACTCCATGCGTGGAAATTTAGAAATGCCTGATTCTCAGCAACCCTGCTCTCAAGGGACTGTGTGGTATATTGAGAATAGCCCAGTCAACAGTTATAGTAAGAGAATAACTCTCAGTTAACACTAGGGGGAATAACTGATACAAGAGAAACCTAAAGTGATAAAATTGATGCTCTAAAGGATTTACTAAAAGACTTGCTTAGGAAATACTAAGTTACACAAAGTAGAAGTTAGAGGAAGGAGTTCTGTCTCCAACATGACTGGAAGGTGAGTAGTGGACTAACGAGGCGTATTAGAACCGTAGGAAAGAAACTTTTGTACCATTATGGCAGTCTAAGGTTGTTGAGAAAATGTTTCTGCTAATGTTTATTCACCAAGATTGACCTCCAATTAATCTCCATTCCCAGAACAAAAGGAGGCAACACTGATGGAAAACCAGCCATTGGGCCCATCTCCATGGCAAAGAACATTCCCCTAAGGGGCATCTTAAGGTGGCAGTGCAAGAGACAGCCATTATTAAGGGCATCCTGATCTGCCATTAGGTGAACCTCTTATCAGAAAAAGCATAATTCTGCCAAGTGGGCAAGATGACCCTGGGTCACATCTATTCAGAAAAGAATACCACTGATGTACTTAAATAATTATGGCAAATTCTGTGCTGTATAAATCTCCCATCTGCTCAAGTGGCTAGACTTGCAGTCCCCTGTTTCTCTGTAAATTTCTGAAAGTGTAACCCGGGGCCATGACCTGGAAGAGATTTAAGGATGAGAGTGTATGTGGACTGTATAAGCCTAAGGTCTATAGAAGCTGGTAAAATGTTCCATTTGAGGCTGGCTCTCTTTTGTGCATTAGCCAGAACCAGTTGCATGCTATTATTAAAGAGACTTTCATTTATTAATTTCTTAGGTGTGAGGAGTGATTTTTCACTGGGAAGACATACTAATTCTACAGCATAACCACAAGGTATTTTATGGGTGAAAAAAAAACCTCAAATAGGTATCTTGTCCCAGCTGTTTCAGTGAGACTATACAGATTATCATCTGCAGGCAATTAACAAAAATTTGACAAGAGGGATTTAAAACCGAATTTTTTTTTTTTTTTTTTTTTTTTTGAGACATGTTTTCTTGTGTAGCCCTGGCTGTCCTGAAACTCACTCTATAGACCAGGCTGGCCTCAAACTCAGAGATCCGCCTGCCTCTGTCTTTCCAAGTGCTGCCTCCTGAGTGTAAAGCCGAAATGGTCTATGCTTGCTTTCCCCCATCTTGTTACTATAGAGGAAGAAGTGGGAAAAATAAGTCTAGAAGCCATCTGAGTGTGGGCAGGGAGCCACCCTAAATTTGCCAGTCGCTGATGGTCCTTTGGTTTCTAGTTCCAGCTGTTTTCCAGCTACTGCCCACTCAGCCCATCAGACTCAGGACAAACACACCCTTTTGCTTAGAGCTATTCTAAGTGTGCCCCCCCCCCCAACACTTTGTAATAACCTAATCTGTTATTGTGTCTCTTGGCAGTCTGCCCCCATATCACAGATGGCTGTATTTATATCTGTGGCTTTAAGTCACACCAAATGCACCCTTCTTTCCTTACCAGGTTCGTTTGTTGTCAAAGAAGAGAACAAGGTAGAGATGCTCTCGGGCTTCCTGTGTCATCTGTTCCCCAAGTTTTAGAACCTCCAGTGGTGGTACAGGGATGGGAACCCCATGGTGGAACATACCTTCTCGGGGCATCTTTGGATCAATGATCTGAGGGTTTAATACAAGCCCAGTTTGGTTTAGGTCACTTCCTCCCTAAAGCTAGCACATCTAATAATTTGAAGACTATAACTGAAGAATATGTTACTGGGACTGTAGTGTTGACATTGCTGTATTATTTCAGAGCCTAGGGGGCAAGAGAAGAGATAGGGAGAGGTGGGAAACTGACTGGGATCTCTCTGGGGTACTCAAGCTACATCTCTCTATCATCCACTTGCTAAGGAGCCCCATGCTCTGTAGCTTGGCAGGGAAAGGGGCAAGGCTACACTTAGGAATCCCAGTCCTAGGGCTGGAAAGCAAGGGGTACGGACAAGAGAAACCATAGGCTTACCAGAGCTGGATATGATGGATAACCTCGGCATTTGGCCCACACAAGGTCCAGAGCATCCAATGGGGAGTCCTCGTCCTCTGACAGCCAGCCAGCTCCTCGACCCAGACTTTTTCTTACCACTTCACAGGAATGGGAGAGAGGGGGCGGATCAGCAGCTGGGGGGCTGGCAAGGCCTTGAAATTGGGTCCCCAGCACCCCTGACTTTGGGTGAGGGTACTTACTGCTGTGGCCCACGCCGCGGCCAGTGCCCACGGAGTAGGCCTCATTCTCAGTGCCTGAGGTATCTTCACTGCTGTCCTCTGGGAATGTGCCCCGAGAGAAGGAGGGCTTGCCCCGGCCTTGTTTTGAAGGTGTTGTGCTGTAGGAAGCCAATCAGAATGCAAGTCAGAGGGGGAAATGGGGAATTTCATGGCAGGGGTCCTCTCCTTGTTAAGCACCCAAATCTAGACTTTTGAAAAGCAGAGGCTGTATGAAGTTTGCAACTCATGCACTCTTAGGGATCAGGCTAGTAATCAGACTAATGTAGCACTCCATCAGTCCCTGAGCGGAAAACGTGACTGTCTATAAGCAACACCGACCAGAACTGCCAGATCCTCTATTATAATTTATTGTTCTGAAGTACTTGAGATTGATCCTAGGCCTCACACAAGCTAGATAAGTGTTCCACCAAGGAGCTACATCCCCATTCCTTGAGACAGGGTCTTGCTACATATGTAGCCATGGCTGGCCTAGAACTTGCAGAAATCCTATTTCACAGTCCTAAATGCTGAGGTTATAGGTATGAGCAACTACACCCAGCTGATCTGATTTTTTTTTTTTCCTGCTTTTTTGAGACAGGGTTTCTCTGTGTAGCCATGGTTGTCCTAGAACTCACTCTGTAGACTAGGCTGGCCTTAAACTCACAGAGATCCCCCTGCCTCTGCTCCTGAGTGCTGGGATTCAATGTGTGAACCACCATCACACAGCTTGATCCTCTGATTTTTAAAGAGAATACAGAGACTGAGAATTTTATGTGGACTGAGTTTTTTGCTTTTAAATAAATTTAGTCCTATTTCCCCCCCTCCACACACACACTTTCTATTTATCTGCATGGGTATTTTGCCTTCATGTATGTCTGTGTACCATGTGTATACAGTGCCTGTGGAAGCCAGAAGAGGGTATCAGATCCCCCTGGAACTGGAGCTACACTATGTGGGTGCTAGGAATTGGACCAGGGTCCTCTGGAAGAACAGCCAGTTCTCTTAACTGCTGAGCCATCTCTCTGGTCCCTGTATTCAGTTATTAGAAACATCTTCATGGCCAAAATAAAGTATGTCTGAAGCCAAATCCCAGCTATAAGGCACCAGTTTGCATTTCTCTAAAGCATCAGTTTAACCTAAGACAGTGTCCTCTGTTCTGTTAGGGTGACTGATCCATCCCATTTATTTTGTAGGGACACTTGGATGTGAACTCCTTCCTCTGGACTGAAATGGCTGCCTCCCATCTGCAGGGCTAGTCAGTACCTGGTCCGGTCTGAGGCGGCACTGCTGCTGCTGCTGCTGCTGGACTCAGAGTCTGAGCTGCTCCGGGGAAGGTTGCAGTCATTACGGTACACCAAGAAACTCTTCTTCACTGGCTGGTTCCCACTGCTGAAGCCATTGGCTGGTAAGTCTTGGAGGGGAAAGGAGGGAAGGAACCAACTGGTCAGAAAGATGGAGAGCAGAGCCAACATGGGGTAAGGTGGAGTGAGTCTGGGTTCTCTTTCTGGGCTGAAAAGTTCCTCCAGCCTTGGCCAGCAGAGATAGCTCTGAGCAGCTGTACCGCAGTGGGCCAAGCTCTGCACTGACCTTCCCCTTCCCCGGCCTAAAGACACAAAGGACTGAAAAGGCAGGAAGTTCCCCAAGGAAGGGAAGAAGAGAAGAGGGAAAGTGGTACAAGGGAGGAGGGTTTGGATGGGAACCTGGCTGGGTCAGTATCTTTGGGTCTCGGGTTTCACAAATGAAGGGTGAGGGATGGAATGAAAGTACTCCTAAGGGCCCTTCTAGCTGTCTGTTATAGAGAAATAAAGGGAGAGCTCCAAGTGCACTAGGAAGAATGGCAGCTCGGCTCACTCTCTTGGGGCAGGGGCTGGGTGATGAGGAGGCTCACCCATTGGGGGGTCTTCTGTGGACTTATCACTGTCGCTGTCTGAGCTCGAACTGGGCCGGGGGCTCCTACCCCGCTTGCGCTGACGCAGGGACCCCATGATGGGGAGCTGGGGGGGCCCCACAGGACTGCCTCCGTGGCTGGGGGTCATCTGGCTCTCCCGGTTTTTGGGGGGCCGGCCCGGCCTCTTGGGCGGTCCAGCTGTCTTCGGGTTCTTTTTGGAGAACAGAACTGAGGTTCTCCTGCCCACCTCATGTGCGGGGGTTGAGGACATGTTGGGACCCAGGCCTGGAGCAGAGAAAGAGAGAAGGAGAGTTGGTGATGGGCCTGACGTGAGAAGGAAGGGTAGATGTCCAGGGTCACACCCTAGGAATATACGATCATTACTCTGTCTGGAATTGGAGGATTTGGGGGCTGGGGATTCAGAATGACTCATACCAACAGCTAGAGAGGCAGCTAAGAGGCCCCTGCCTGGGAATGAAGGAGAAAGCACAGCAGCTAGTTGTGTAGGAAGGACCTCTGGCTAGGGGACAGCAGGGCTGTGTATGTACTGCAGAACCAAAGTCTGACTTGCTTTGGGGTCCATCTTGCTATTGGGTTCAGACCTTTGCTTGTCTCCTGGCTGCTGCTCTCTTCTGCAGCACTGTCTGTCTGTCCATCCTTGTCACAGGCTGCTGGGTGGGGTGTCAGATTGCCCCTGCTGGAGGGGCCATGACGCTCAGGCCCATCCCGGCCAGTCTCCCGCTGGTGAGCAAGCTTCCGCCGCAATGCCGTCATCTCTTTCTTGATCATTTTTGCACGCCGGGAACGGCCCACACTCTGCTTGCTGGCGTTGACTTCGTCCAGCCGCTCCAGCAACAACTTCAGCTGCTCTTCTACTGGCAGGTGTTTCTGGTTCTCCAGCAGGACCAGCCGCTCTTCCTCTGCTGCCAGGGAGAGTTGGGGGGGGGGAGAAAGGTCAGGCTCAGGGTAGCCCATTGGGCCCCTTGAACCTGGGCAGGCAGCAGGAACCCACTCTTCCCATTGGCTTCTCCTAGGAAGAGCTGCAAAATGGCAACCTAGTATGTAGAATGGTGGCCCAGCTATCCAGTCACCAAGTCTGGCTTCTTGGGAACATTCCTGGGGATAGCCTGCTGCTGCTCAGCCCAGCTGCCTGTACTGCCTGTTCCCAGGGAGGGACTTTTGGAAAGCTGTCCATCTCTGGCATTGGCCTCTACGCATGCAGATGACTCATCACCCACCATCTTCAGTGTGGTGTGGGGCCTCATCTCCGGCTAGGTTGGGAGGGATATGCATGCCCGTCTCAAAGTCAATGCCCATTTTTTCTGCCTGGCGCCGGGCCTGACGGAGCACAGCACCACCCTGCTCACGGAGTCGAACCGCTGCCCTGTAGAAGATGGTGTCCTTGGCATTATACTTTAGGCAGTTGCTGACAATGAGATTGAAGTCCTCCTCAAAATCATCAAAGTTCAAGTAGCGATAAGCCTCCAAGTTCTGCTTCATGGTGAAAAAGTCCATAGGCTTTTTGATGTGGTCTAGGTAGTCAGGTACCTGGGAAAGCAGGGTAAGTGTCTAAGTGGAAATCTGTTCTTATTCCCCCAAACCCTACTCTTAACAGCCCCCCAAGAAATGCATCTAGCAACCGCCTCCCACCACAGTTAAGAGGCAGGCATGTAGTACAAGGGAAGTTCTAGTCCTGACTTTACTGGTTACAAGCTGTGTGACCTTGGTAGTCTCTTAACCTCTCTGGGCCTTATTTTCCTCTCCTGAAAAATCGTGATGAAAATGCAGGCAAATCTATTTCCTGGAACCATGGGCAGCTTTAATGGAGGGGGGAAAAAGGGGGGAAAAAAAGGCCACGAGAATTCTCTAAAAATTGTACCACCTTGTATTCTTACTGTTATTTTTGCTCATCATAAGGCTTGTGGTAAGGCTGCTGCCTCAGATGTCTCATTTTATACCTTTCTGAGAGAAAAGTGAACCTAGGGCTTCAGAGCTGGTTCTTTAGATTCTGAGCCTTCCAAAATTTCCATTCCAGGGTTGAGCACCCTGAGAATATCTTCCTGCCTGTGATTACTCATCTGGCAGACTCTGGGGAAGGAGTGCAGATGGCTTCCCATTCTGAGTTCTTGGGGTGTGATAGGACAAGACAAGGGTCCAGGTGATACATGTAGCTCTAGTTCGTCCTGCCCCAGAGCCACCGAACCCTTGACGGTCCCCACCTAGTCCCTGGGCCAGACCTGCAGCAGGGGTCCAACTGGGAGAAGAAGAGAAAGAAGTTGGAGCGAGGGGAAGGGATTCTTACTTCGTCCAATTCGGTTACCTCAGACAGAGGGACCGGCTCGCTGAAGATGTTGCCTGTGTCCTTCTCTTGGAGCTGCTCCAAGGTTTTTCGGAGGAGGATGAGAAAAGGGGTCAGCTGCATTTCCATGGCAATCTGCTGGATCTTGATCTGGCACACAAAAAGGCTGGATCAGCCAGGCCCTGGCTAGTGTCTCAGCAGAGGTCAGAGGAGATGGTCCCTGCTGGCTTAGGAACATGCTTTTCTCACCCAGGCCCCATGAAAGAAAGCTGTCTCTATCTACTTTGGTTCCCCTTCCTTGAACTCCTGGCCTGAGCTGCCTGGGTCAGAGGGAAGGATTCTGTGCAGTCTCCTTTGATCCGCAGCTTCCCACAGGCCTAAAAGCACATAGTGCTAGGACACTCAATGCCAGTATGGGCCTTGGTGCTTCCCATCCAGGGCCATACACTCTCCCTCCTCCAGAGCAGTGCTCTCCTTTGAGGACCAGGACTGGCCCAGGAGCACTCACCGTCTCCCTTTTGAGTTTCTCTCGCTTGCGTATCAACTCCACCAGCAGCCGAGCTCGCTCTAGGTCATGCCGGAGCCGCTGCCAGGACTTGAGCTGTTCTTTGAGGGCCCAGTTCTTATCTTCAGAATCTCTCTGTAGAGGTAAAAGGGGTATCAGATGGTGAGAGAGCCAGAGGAGAGTCCAGAAGAGGAATGCAGGAAACCTAGGCCAAGGGCAGGGCAAGTCCAAGGAGGAAGCCCAGTAATGTATCAGTAGCACCTCCATCTATGTGTTACCAGGGTCTAGCACCAAGATAATGCTCGGTATGTTTGTTGAATTAATGAACACACAGGAACGATGCCTTTCCACCAACTTGGTAATATACAGATTTCATGCTGAGCCTGCTTTGGGGGCTAATTTAAAGGTGGAAAAATCTTAAGCTCTTTGATGCTGGAGGCTATCACTAGAAATTTTGGTCCTTGCCCTTTTGGTCCTAGTTTCCACAGCCCACAGGGATTTGGACACGGTACCCCGACTTGTTCACAGTTCCTCTGAGACTGAAGGTGTGTCTGCAGACGCCGGAGTAGTGGGACCCCATTCCGTGACTGTCGTTTCAGAGTCCAGTAGCTGTGTAGCCGCTGCATGAACTGGCTCTTTCTCTGGATGGTCAGGCGGTTGGTGATCTTACTGAGTCTGGGAACCAGGGAACAAAGAAAAAATCTGCTGGGTCCTGACTGCCAGTAAGAGTTCCTGAATGAGGACAGTGGGGGCTATTACGCTCATCAAAAAGGTCTGGAAAACCAGGAATAGTAGTAGCTCACACCTGTAATCCCAGCACTCCAGAGGTGGAGGCAAAAGGATCCAGAAGCTTGAAGTAATCTTTGGCTCTATATGGAATTCAAACCCAGCCTATTACAAGAGATTCTATCTCAAAAAGAAAAGAAGAAAAAGGAAGAGGAGGAGAAGAAGCAGCTTGGAATTCTGGCCTTAAGGCATAATCACCAGTGCCTTGAGTGGCACAACACAGCAGAGGAGACCAAGCTCTCAGCAGTAAGCAGAACAGCATCAGTCTGCCTCGAAGTCTGCTGAGCCACAGCAGCCCAGGGCAGTCAGACTCTGACCTCTTGGACTGAGACTGTGGAGAAGACAGCATACCCCATCCCGTTGGCCTTTTTGCTAAGATCAAGTGAAGATAAATTACAAGGAGAGAAACCTATAGTGAGGTCAACCAGACAACACAAGGCAGCTGAAAACAACTGACAATCACAGCCTGACTGAGCAGCACTCCACAGGGCAGTCTACAGTATGGGAAGGTGGCCCTTAGGAACATAGAGGACACTAGCATTTCTGATTTCTGGTGCATGATCAAGTTAAACATGTCATGCACTTTTTCTTTCCTGTGCTGGGGACTGAACCCAGATCCCTATGGATACTAAGCACATCTGACAACTTTCTGAGCCTTCTCCTCCCCACTTTTCATTGATTCTTTCATGGGAAGACCATTTTTCTTCGGTGGCTCTTTCATCTTAACAAACCACACCATCAAAAAGAAGGGCAGCTTAAATACATGCTTCGCCTGCCAGAGAAAGTTCAGAGTTTCTGGCTCCTAATGCAAAAGTCAGGTAGGTGACTTACCTAAGATCACCTCTTTAAATTTACTTTTTCACTCCCACACAGCTCTGACAGGAAGGCAAGCCGGCCACTCTACTTAGGCCCCACAGTCCCTCTGAGGGCTTCTCCCCTCCCCTTCCTGCCCACGGCTGCACATGTACCTGTGTGGCGGAATGCAGGGCACAGACACCACAGGTGCTGCTGCCCGCTTCTCTGCCAAGATCTTCCGGGCTTTCTTCATCTTAATCCGGGACTTGGCCTTGGCCTTCTTGACCTTCTCTGAGCTCCAGCTCTTCCCCTCATCTTCTTCTTCATCCTCCTCCTCCTCACCCTCACTGTGGGATAGGGCAGGCAGGCGGCGAGCAGAACCTGGGGGTGTGTGGATGTCACAGTAGGCTGTCTTGCGGACACTAAAGGAGGTGCCGTTAGCACCTGTCTCCCGCACAGGCTCCATCTTCATGTAAAGACCAGCCTGCTGGGCACATGTCACATGGAAGGCTGTGTAGCAGTTGGCCTTGTGGCACTGGATGCAGGCTCCAGAGCCCCGCTGTTTGCAAATGTAGCAGGTGAGCTTCCAGCGGGCCGGTGGGATGTGCTCAATGCTGTCAATAGGTTCTAGGAAGACTGTGTTGGCAAAGCAGACCTCAGGGATCCACAAGGCACACACCACGTGGGCCCAGCGGCCATCATCTGTCTGCTTAAAGGCACCACCCTTATTGGGGCACAGAGCACAGTCCACTGCACGAGAAGGTGACTGCAGGCAACGGCGGCACAGCCACTGGCCCTCAGGGATATAGGGGACACCGTAGCACTCCTGGTGCACAGCCAAGTTGCACATGTCACAGAAGAGGATGACATTGCTGTTCTGGCACTCGCCATCATTGCAGATGCAGCACACGGCATCTTCATCCACTAGTGCATTGGGGTCACCTTTATTGTGACTCTCGAAGTAGGACTCCTTCTCCAGCCGGTCCATTAGGTACTCAAAGATCTCCTGTGGGATGGGACTCACACCCTCGGTCTTCCGTCGCTCATTCATGATATCTAGCCAGATGTAGTCCTCCTCGTCCATGTCATACTCTACTTCCTCATCCAGCTCCTCTGCAGACTTCTCGATGTACCTGAAGTGTACACAGGTAGTTTGGCATCACATGGCTGATATCTTTTCCCTCCAGACAAAGCACTGTGCTTGCCTCCAAGCACCCAGCCTCTGCCCATATACACGTCTCATTCTAGCCCTACCTTAACCCTACGTTCATAGATAACAGAATCATTTCTGTCTTGCAGAAAAGGAAACTTAAATGTGGGGGAATTAACTTACTTGTAAGAGTGCCCTAAAGCTTGGTCATAAACACTGGCCTATCTCTCTAGTACTCATGTTGTGGCTGTCATATGATGCTGTCTTCCTTCAAGTATAGAGGCTCAGCTAGATGCCTAAAAGGGGAATGTTGGAACAGTGAGGGCCCATCTGGGAATATGGGGGATTGTACAGCCAGAGGAAGGCAGTTCTTTGGACAATATTGGCAAATGAATACAGGCCTGCTTTAGCAAAGCTGACAAATATCAAAGATACCATGGTTGTTCTTTCAGAAGGTGCTAGGGGTCTCTCAAATGCTACATACTGTGTTTATTCTCTGGATAGCCTTGAAAGATAATAATAGCTTTATATAACGACTGCCTGGGCATTGCTACGGGCCAGGCACCAGGCCAAGTTACATCTGTTCTCATTACAGCTAGCAGATCAGTGTTCTTATCATCTGCATTTGTGATGAGAAAGTGAAGCTCTGAGAAAAATTGTTAGTGACCTATCACAGATAGGTCGTATCACCAGGGAATGACAGAGCTGGCATCCAGTCTCTGGCCCCAGCCTTTTCAGATCCACCTTGGCACTCTCTGAGCCAGCAGACCTAGAGCAGAGGGCTGCTCCAGGTGGCTGTGACACAGCAGGCCCCACCTTGTCCTGCCTTAGCCCACCTAGACTATAGCACTGTCTATAAACTATAGAGAACAAGAGAAAAACAGGAGTTTGGCTTTTAACACACCTGATTTTAAACTTTGCCACTCTGCATGTTCAGGACAGCACTGCTCTGCCCTGTTTCAAAGCTTTCCTGATAAAACAATGAGGGCTATATTCAGTAAATGATACCGCTGAATAGCATTACAAAAGTGAGCGGCTAAGGAGCTGGTGATATACTCAGTTGGTAGAGTGCTTGCCTAGCAGGCATAAAGTGCTGGTTCAGTCCCTGGCACCCCATAAAACCAGGTGAGATGACAGAGCTGTAAATCCTAGCACTCAAGAGGTAGAGGCGGAAGAGTCGAGAGTTCAAAGCTACTACACTGTGAGTTGGAGGCCAGCCTAGGATACACGAGACCCTGTATTTAAGGGGGGTGGGGTGGCTAAATCACGTGGTACACAGCATGTTCTAACAGAATGATACTTCCTCTCTACACATGGAAAATGGATCTCCAAGCAGGCTAGGTGCACAGAAGCTCTGGGGCCTTTGCCTGGTCTCTGTGTGACAGTTATGACCTTCAGCTCTTAATCTCTCTGGGCCTTGGTTTCCTTATCAATAGAGTAGCAATGCTAATATTGCTGTTGTGCGCATGAAATGAGTTAATAAAGGGAAACACTTAGAATAGTGCTTCGCATGGAATAACTATTCAATATATGTCAACTTTATTATTAGCTTTTGAATAGCCCTAACCCACTGTGCCTTGAATTATAGCTGTTTGTGCCTAACTCCTTCTCTAGACAGAGGCAGAGATCATATCTGATTCACTGTACAGAAATAGGTCCTCAGTGTTGTTCAATTGAAAGGCATTTTGGGGGTGGCAGGGAGGAGAGAGATAAAATGTGTAGGAGGCAGCTTCTTCCTTAGCCTTACCCTCTTTCCCAAGGTGAGCTCAACCTGTGCTCCGAGAATAAGGGTATGATCAGAGCTGATGTGCAGCAGCTGGCTGGTTCTAGGGCTGGCACTAGTTCTCTTAAACATAAGGCCTTGCCTGTCCCTCTGCCATGACATATGACAGTGTGTGATGGCACATACCACACTCCCACAGGCTCCCAGATTACAGACTGTGGCACAGATAGGTGGGCTGTGTGTCATGTACAATTCTTGGCATACTAGCTGACACACCACCTTCTCCCTCCCCCTCAAGAAGTGAACTGGAATTTGAGCAAGAGAAAATGGTGTTATTAGAGTGATAACCTCAGACCTTCAAGTTTTTACAAAAGTAAATCATTTTCAAAACATGGGGAATTTTGCTAGCTATGATAATTACAACAACATAATCCCCAACTGACTGTAACACACCAGCTGAAACTGCTCCTCTGGAGAAAAGAGCTGATCCCAGGAGAACAGTGACTGTGCGGGAGGAAGAGAAGGAGCTGAGTAAGTTGGGCTGGACGGCCTGTGAGACAGATGATGCAGGCCAAGAGCCACTGGAGGAGAGGAAGGCTCAAAGAGGGGCCTGTTTGGGGGTGAAGAAGTGTGGTAGTAAATCCTAAGAGAAAAGAAAGAGCAGAAAACCAGAGAGGGACCTGGGCTGACAACAGACGAAAGGCGAGAAAAGTAATATCCATACTGTGTCACTGTGTTCCTAGGAGTCGGTGGACTGCATCTTTAGCAAAAGCTGCTTTTCACACAGAGCCTTCACAGTAAAGACAAGTGAACAAACTGCTCTCCTGGCTCTGCGGCCAGGACTCCAAGGCCCCTTTACACTTGGTTTTGATAACATCCTGTGGCTGAGATCTCTACATATAGTTCACCTCCACATTTCCCACCCACCATACATCTTTTTTTTTCTCATGTTAAGGAAATTAGCTTTATTATGTCTGTGGCTTCAGGGCCAGCCAGCCAGTTAAGTGGGTAAAGGTGCTTGCTACCGACCCGATGAGCTACATCCCGTCCTGGACCTGGACCTGCGCGGTAGACAGAACCGACCCGACAAGTAGCCTCTAGCTGCCGCCGGTGCTAGGATGCCAGCGCATGTGCAGACACACACATAAGTGTAAGAAAGAGTTTTAAATTAAGAATGTCTGCAACTTCAGTAGGAGCCACTGTGACTAGCTCCGAGAAGGAATGGAATACAAAGAAAAAAAACAAATGAAAGAAATAAAAGATCCAGAAAGGTACTATGTCAGCAATGGAAATACTGCTTACAAAGCTGTTCAAGGACAGGTTACAGTAACAGAACAGGGGGACGTTACATCACTGACTTATTTAGTCTTGGGTCAGTTAGACATTGGCCTTCTGAAGCCAATGTCTTCTGCCCTAGGGAGGAACACTGCACCTGCTCTGCAGATGAGGCTTCTAGAACACCAGGCCATGGCCATGCATTGAAAAGGTGGAAAGGGTCAGAAATCAGAGCTAGGATGTTGGGTGCAGGGGAACAGTGTAGCTTTGACGCTCGGGGGACTTGGGTCTCAACCTCAGCTCAGAGATTCCTAGCAAATGACTTTTGACAAGCCTGGCACTTTCTGAAATGAGACTAATGACTGCTTGAGAGAGTTCTGAGAACAAAGAGGTGGCTATAGCTGATTGCAGTGTCATAGAACATTCAGAAGGCAAGAAGTAGGTGGCCTGCTTGTCAGTTCAAGATTAGCCTGGGCTCCACAGTGAGTTCCAGGCCAGTCAGAGAAACAGTGAGACTGTCTCAAAACCAACAAACCACAACAAAACAAAAACAAGCCAGGCAGTGCGGCACATGCCTTTAAGCCCAGCACTTGGGAGGCAGAGGCAGCTGGATCAAGGCCAGCCTGGTCTACATAGTTAAGTTCCAGGACAGCCATGAGTGTTACACAGATAAATCCTGTCTCAAAAAAATCAAAACAAATAAACAAACCCCCCAAACAACCAAAACCCCAAACCAAACCTTAATTAAATAAATAAATAAAAAAAAAAAAAAAAAAAAAAAAAAAGGGCTGGGAGAGATGGCTTCAAAGCACGCAACACAGGACCCGGCATGTGCTATAGCGCTAAGGGACAGTTCACACTCCCTGGGCAGGGTTAGTGCTGTTCCCTATCAGGCTGTCACATCTCTTGGTTTTGACTAGTTTTCTAGAGGTAGGAGGTGGTGGCCGCCTTACCGGTAGTAGGAAGTGGGCCTGGGCGGTGCATCAGGGGTGTCTTGCTCCAGCTCCCGATACACCACCTCAGGCAGTTTGGGAGCAGCACTGGCGGGAGCGCTGTGGTGGTGGTGGTTGGAGTCCTTGCGTTTCTCCTTGTTCTTATGCTTGCCTGACTTAGGTGTAGCCGCGGGTGTCTCCGAGTTTTCCTTGTTGCTGCTGTTCTCTGGGGCCTCCTCAGGGGCCTCCTCATCCTCTGATACCACATCTAGGTTGTCAAAGATGCTGATGCGGTGGACACGGCCATGCAGGTCCACCTCTACCATGCGCTGGGCCTGAGCATAATTCATCACCTCTCGGCCTGGTGACTGTGAGACCTCAGAGGGGCTGGGTGACTGCTTATTGGCTGGTCGCGACTGGCGCCCTTTCTTTTTGTGCTTGCGCAGTGGGGTCTGCTGTGGGGGTGGTGGGCTGTCGTGGTCATAGTGGTACAGGTGGTACTCAATACCACTGTAACTCTTGTAAACCTTGCGGCAGGTCTCCACAGGGCATTCATATGGTGGCTTAGTTGCCCGCAAGTTGTGGCAGAAGGTCTTCACGTCAAAGTCCACCCCCATGCTGTCACATCTAGAATACACAGATCAGTTAGCACAGGCCTGCGAGAGCTTCCAGTCCCTGCACCATAGCCCACTTTCTCCAGTCTTCCTTCTCACATGTCGCCATGTCCTGGCCAGCCTCTCTTTAGAGCATCTCCAAGTGCCAGCTCCTCTACAAGTCTTGGCACAGGTCCTCAAGACCTACTGCTCGGTCACCCTGCCTATGTCTCAATTCTTTCAGCCGAGTCTCACATAAAGTGACAAGAGCGGTCACACCAATGGCGTGACCAAAGCCTCCCGCTGCTCCCCAGCTTCTTAGGGTGACAGTAAAGGGATTCCTTCCTAGAGTCTCCTTAGAAGCGAAGAGTTGTCTACACACAGCAGCCTACCATTCCCTGAATGTAACCCCCTCTCAAGGCACAAAGGCTCTCTCTCCATTAGGAATGTTGGTGGGCTCCTACAAATCAATTCTTCAAAACCTAGTTCAAATGACACTTTCATTATGGCTTCTTTGACTCTCCTATGGAAAAACTGTTTCCACAGCATTCTATTCTCACCTCCAGTGTGGCATTTTCTAGTTCTGTCTTCTCCTAGTAGACACCAGACCTAGCTATTTCTAAATCCCCAGGTATTAGCAAGCACTGGCCTTTCAAGCCTTGGCAAATAAATGAAAAGCCTGTTGAATGAATAACTGAGTAAGAAGACCACCAGCTTGGGAGTTGAGGAAGATCAGATTAAGGATAAAAGTTGCCTATGTGTAAGCCTGAGTGAGTGGCCAACGATTAAGTCCTAGATTCCAACAAAAACCACAGCATAATCAATGCACTGCTAAGGTCTTTATGGGGATCCTCAGCCTAGCCCTGGAACTGGATGGGGAGATATAGGGAGAGACCATGTGAAAATGGTCATTTACCCAGGGAAAATGGCACAGACTGCACTGATTTCCTCGTTTACAGAGTCATGCAACATTAACCCGGGGCCTACTAAGTGCTTGGCCCTGAGGGCACACACAGGAACACAAAAATCTAGCATTATGTTCCAGGGTTCTCAAGGGCTAACCCTCCCCCACCCCATGTTCCTGGGTGAGTAGAGACAGCAGATGGCACCAAACCCCAGAGAGCCCAGCTTAGTCAGTTACTGCCCCAATTTCTCTCAGAATGAGTTGAACCAGGATCCTTGGGACCACCAATGCAAGGCCTGCCTGACCACCCTGAAAAATACTGACTCTCAGCCTCCTTCTCCTGAGGCTTAACCATGAGAGTGGGCAGCTCCAGTCCCTGTGTCGACAGCCTCTGACTTCCAAGTCAACTCCAACTCACTTCTACTTCCTACCTGCTGCGGTGCCTTTAAACACTAAACCAATTATAGGCCCAAACAAGCTCAACTCTTTCCAAGCCGGGTCCCTGGTGAGCGCTGCCGCTCTGGCTTTGCTGGCCTGCTTCCCGAACTGGCACAGTGCCCCCAGGGACCTGGTGTCAGAAGCACAAAGGTGTGACCAGAACTTAGCTCTGAACGCTCTGGGGCCCAGAGGTCTGGAGGAAGCTACTCCTGGGAACTCCAGGAGCTGAAGGAAGTAGGTAGGGGATAGGGGGTGGGACCAGGGCCGTGCTGCCGGAGCCCGGTCTCCCGGATGCTGCGCCGCTTCCTTTTTATCCAAGTGTACCAAGTCAAACAAGGCTTCCCTCCTGCCGCTGGCCCAGGCGGCCCCAAAGGACACACACTGTCGCCGCGAACGAATGGCCTGTCAGTTCTCCCCGCCCGGGGACCCAGGACCCCCAAGCGCGCCCCGCCAGGGTGGCCCCTTCTCCGCGGGTACTGCCGCCCGGCCCCGGCCGGTACTCACCGGCCACCTCCAGTCCGGGCTCATCGCCGGGGGCGCCCGCCGGGGCTCCGACCCCGCGTGGGGAAGCCGGCGGGGAAAGACGGCCAGGAAGGGGGAACCCGAACTCCGGGACGCGGAGCTGGCCACCCCGGCTCCTGCCCCGCACGCTCTGGCCCGGCTTCCCGCGCTGACCCCTGCCGCTCCCGGTCCCGCCGGCGCCCCAGTGTCGCAATTCCGCAAGCACCCTCGCGTTTCCCGAGCTTTGGGGTCTTCTGGCCTGGGAACTCGGTGCCGTCCGGACAATA
>CABHPR010087413.1:0-15476 GCA_902168415.1 Peromyscus melanophrys
TACACCAGCCCCTTTCCATGTGTGTATTCACTACACCAGCCCCTTTCAAAGTAGGACAACTCACCAGCCATGGCTTTTCTCTCCTATCATCCAGTGCACCTGAAAGTATGAACAGGTTCCAGGGTTTTTTATACTGAGGTGTATATGCCGATTGAGAAATAACCATTGCTCATGTGCATGTATCCTTTCATGCCCCAATTAAACTCATTCTTCTGGAGTAAGTTACCCAAGGAGTCAATCACAGAAATGACTCTTTCTCAACACTTCAAATAGCTCAGGGTAGGAGAGGATTAGATCAGATGGAAAAAGAAAGGAAAGACAAGGTGATTGTTCTGTGCAAAAATTGTAGAATAGTGAACTATTTTTATGAAAGTATGACCCATGTACTAGTAAGTTTTTACTGTCAACAAAACTTAGAATCAACTGGAAAGTCTTATTAAAAGTTAATCTATATTAAATTAGATAGGGCGTGTCTGTGGGGATATTTCTTGATTTTTAATGAATGAAGAAAGACATAGTTCAGTGTTGGTAGCATCATCCCTGAAGCCAAGGTTCCTGAATGGTATAAGAGAAGAGAAAGCTAGCCAAGGTGAACAAACTATCATGAATGTGTCTTTTCTCTCTGCTCTTAGTTGTGGATGTGATGTGACCAGCTTTCTCAAGCTCATGATGCTGTGACTTCCCTACTATGCTGGACTGTAACCTGGAATTGTGAGCTGAAATGAGTCCTTTCTTTTCAATATTTCTTTTTGTTACTAACCCAGAAATGAAACTAATACAATTCATAAGAGGAAATGAGAATAAGTAATAATAAATGTTCAAGTTTAGCAATCCAACAAAGTGGACAACCCCAGGTGCCTGGAATATATCACTGCACTGAGAGGGTATTTAGCAGAAGAACCAGCTTTTACTGTACTGATGAGTCTAAGGTAGAGTGCCAGAGTGGAACAGTAACATGATCAAGATGTCAAAGAGCACAAATTACGAAAAGAACCCTACAAAGAATAGAACTGAGTACATAGCATTTACTGTCTTGTCTCTGCAGCTGAGCCAAATAAGGAAGGGTAAGCAACAGTCCCTATGCTATTCTCACTAGTACTGCAGACAGCTAGGTACTTGTTGCTGGAGGAGCTTATAGCTTTCACAGGCCCTAAGACCATCTGGGGAAATTTATCAGAAATCCATAGCATAGTGTGGCATTATGCAAATGTTCACTGCTGTATCCTGTGAATCATTCATGTTGCCTACATAAGCTCCTGGTGGTCAGCATGGTTTGGGGATAGCAACAACTCAGGGCCTTATGAAGAAGCCAGATATTTTCCTACAAAAACGTGGCCAGTCTTGTTCGGTCAGTTATCAGGACAGACCTGCCCAGACTTGCACAGTCAGAGTAAACTGTTGAGAAGCCTAATCTACCTCTTGCAGTCAATCATGTCTAGTGCCGTGCCTACCCTATTGTTACCACAGGAAGTAACAGGGCCACTCTTCCCAGAACCTGGCCCAGCAAGCCTCCTGGGATATAGCCAGGTAGTGCTTCACACCCTTTCCATACCCCCCAAAAACATCCCAGGTAACATCACCCACCCACACTAATGAGTCATCAAAACATCTAGGCTTCCCATTCAAAGAAGTTTTGCTTATTTAGACCCCAGGAAGCAGCTGGACTGTGTGCAGCTGGCGTGGCTTTCTGCGGCATTTGCTTTAAACTTGGAAACTGCTGGGTTCCTCCTGAGTGATTGATGCTAGCTGGCCTTTATGAGGATCTCCTTAAGTAAACAGATTACCAACTTCTACCACCACACCGGACACAAAGAATTTGCTGAACTAAGTTTATGTCTGAAAAGGGATACTAACTATTGGATATTTGGCACCCAGTAATTGTGCTTATTACAGTTGACATTCTGGCCTGCCCCTTGGGACCCACCCTGCAAATTCTGAAGTAAAGCCTACTTTAAGAGGCTTCTCTCTTTCTCTCTATTCCCATGAGATGCCACTGGGACCCTTCACCCTATCTGTAAGATTCTCCCCTTCCCTTCTGGCCCTTTTCCATGAGTGAGGACTCATCTTGTCTCAATATTGGTTTCTCGAAGACGCAGTACTGGCCACTATGTGTCTCAAGCTTTCAGCTCTCCTGCCCCATTCTTATGTGATGGCATATGGCACACCTTGTGCCCACTCACTGCATGGCCCATAGCCTTTGTATGATGGTCCATTGGCTATCTTGAGCTGTTACTGGTCCTCACTGACCCTCTGGGACAAAATGCACATAATGCCTAACTGCCTCATCCTTCTCTGTCTCTATTTCCTGGTTTTCTCCTCCTGTGGCCACCACTGCGATGGTGCAGCCAGGGGGCCCTCTTTTCCCTACTGCTGCACTGCTGCTGTTGCCAGTACCTCACATGCCTGTACCACCTGCCTACCTGGCACAACCATTTTCCTGCAGCTGCCTGGTGCCTTCACGCTCCTGATTTTGCTCTCAAACTGTCTCACACTGTTCTGTCTGTTCCCAGGTTGCCTCTCTTCTCCTTCCCTCTGCCGCCATTGCCACCTCTGCAGGTGAACCGAGCAGAGCCACGGTTTTCCCTCTGCTGCTGCCTCCACTACCAAGGCTCAGCGGCTGGCCACGCAAATGTGTTTCTGACTTTTAAATGCTTCAGTTTATCTTTTCCTTATCTGTTCAGTTTGTCTTAGAAAACAAAACAAAACACAAACAACAACAAAAAACCCAAGTGAACACGAGGTCAGGCACCAGAGAGTGATCACATACTCAGGCAAGCACCCTCTTAGATAATGTCAAAGAGGGACAAGCCATATGACCTCACTGCCATTTTTACTAAGGGCAGCAAAAAGTCACTTCCTGTCAGTGGCTCAAGCATGGGCAGGTTGCCTGGCACTGAGCTGTCTGTACCAGGGGTGGGGGAGTGTCAAAACAGCTCCACCTTGATACCTGGGCACCAGCCATTCTGGGGAAGACCTGTCCAACTTGACCCCAGGTTCTGGCCATTGGGCAGGACCTCCCTGCCCCCACCAGGAAGGCTCCCCTTCTATAAGACCCCCTGCAGACCCTGCAATCTCCACGCCCTGCCCCCACACCTCTACGCCCAAGACCCCAGCCACTTCCTGAGACTTAGAGACCAGCCCCCACCTCCCATCCAGCCCCAGAGCTCCCATCTGGACAAGAGGTGACTACCTGGGCTCATACCCAGAGGGGCCTGCCCCTAGGTCCCATCCCTGGACAACAGCCATTCCTGGGAAGACCTGCCCAACTTGGTCCCAGGTTCTGGCCATCAGGTGGGCCCCGCAGAAAGGTTCCCCTTTTCCAAGACCCCAGGCAGACCCTGCAATCTCCACAGCCTGCCCCCACACCCATCCTCCTGAGACCCCAGCCACTTCCTGAGACTTAGAGACCAGCTCCTAGCTCCCATCCAGCCCAGAGCTTCCATCTGAACCAGAGAGAGGCTTCTTGAATCTGTCAGCTTTGTCTGGACCAAGAGCGCTGATAAGACCAAGAACAAATCCATGAGGAGATGGACAGACGTCAAGGCAGAAGTACATACAACAAAATAAAGAGCAAAACAGCATCACCAGAACCTAGCCCTCCTCCAACAGCTAGACCTGAACATCACAAAATGGAAGAAGCAGAAGAAAGCAACCTTATGAAAAACATCATGAAGAGGGTAGAGGCTTATATAGAAGAAATCAAAAAAAATTGAGGAAAAGACAAACAAAAAATGAGAAGAATGCTAGAGGAAAGGACAAATATAGCAGAAGAAAACAATAAATCCCTGAAAGAAAATCATGAAAAAGCAGTGAAACAGATGAAGGAAACAGTACAAGACCTGGAAAAGGAAATAGAAAAAAATGAAGAAGACACAAACAGAGGGAATGCTGGAAATAGAAAATCTGTGTAAACAAACGGGAACTTCAGATGCAAGTATAACCAACAGAATGCAAGAGATGGAAGAGAGGATCTCTGGCGTTGAAGGTACGGTAGAAGAAATAGATTCATGATCAGTCAAAGAAAACACTAAAGCCAACAAAGTCATGACCCAAAATGTGCAAGAAATTTGGGACACCATGAAATGACCAAACCTACGAATAATAGGGATAGAGGAAGGAGAAGAATACCAACTCAAAGGCACTGAAAATATATTCAACAAGATCATAGTAGAAAACTTTCCCAACTTAAAGAAGCAAATGCCTGTGAAGATACAAGAAGCCTATAGAACACCAAACAGATTAGACCCCCCAAAAAAGTCCCCTCGCCACATAATAATTAAACAACTAAATGTATAGAATAAAGAAAGAAGATTAAGAGCAGCAAAGGAAAAAGGCCAAGTAACTTAAAAAGGCAAACCCATCAGAATAATACCTGATGGAGACTTTGAAAGCCAGAAGGACCTGGACAGGTGTAATGGAGACACTAAGAGATCATGGATGCCAGCCTAGACTAATATACCCAGAAAAACTTTCAATCATCATAGACAGAGTGAACAAGAGGTTCCAAGACAAAACCAATTTTTAACAATACCTGTCCATAAATTCAGCAATACAGAAAGCACTGGAAGGAAAATTTCAACCTGAGGAAGTCAGATACACCCTTGAAAACACAGGCAATAGATAACCCCATAGCAGTAAACCCCAAAGAAGAGAAGTACACACACACTACCACCAAAAAAATAGCAGGAATGAACAATCACTGGTCATTAATGTCCCTTAATATCAATGGACTTAATTCACCTATAAAAAGACACAGACTAACAGAATGGATACAAAAGCAGGACCCATCTTTCTGCTGCATACAAGAAACACACTTCAATTTCAAAGATAGATACTACCTCAGAATAAAAGGCTGGGAAAAGACTTTCCAATCAAATAGTCTTAAGAAGTAAGCTGGTGTAGCCATGCTAATAGCCAACCAAATAGACTTCAAACTAAAATCAATCAAAAGAGATCAAGAAGGGCATTACATACTCATTACAGGAAAGATCCAACAAGATGAAGTTTCAATTCTGAACTTTTATGCCCCAAACACAAGAGCACCCACATATGTAAAAGAAATATTAGTAAAGCTTATACCACATATAAAACCCCACACATTAATAATGGGAGACTTTAACACCCCACTTTCACCACTGGACAGATCTCCCAAATCGAAACTTAACAGAGAAATAAAGGACTTAACTGATGTTATGACTCAAATGGACTTAATCGATATCTACAGAACATTCCATCCTAACAAAAAAGAATATACCTTCTCAGCACCCCATGGAACCTTCTCTAAAATGGACCACATACTTGGCCACAAAGCAAATCTCAACAGATACAAAACAATTAGAATAACCTCCTGCATTCTATCAGACCACCATGGTTTAAAGATAGATTTCAACAACAACAAAAACTACAGAAAACCTACAATCTCATGGAAATTGAATAATGCTCAACTAAATCACCAATGGGTTAAGGAAGAAATAAAGAAAGAAATTAAAGACTTCCTAGAGATCAATGAAAATGAAGACACCACATACCCAAACTTATGGGACACTATGACAGCAGTGCTAAGAAGGAAATTCATAGCACTAAATGCTCACATAAAGAAGTTGGAGAAATCTCACACTAGTGACTTAACAGCACACCTGAGAGCTCTAGAACAAGAAGAAGCAAAGTCTCTCAGAAAGAACAGACGCCAGGAAATTATCAAATTGAGAGCTGAAATCAATAAGATAGAAAGAAAGAGAACAATACAAAAAATTAATGAAACAAAGAGTTGGTTCTTTGAGAAAATCAACAAGATAGACAAGCCCTTATCCAAACTAACCAAAAGACAGAGAGGGAGAACATCCAAATTAGCAAAATCAGAAATGAAAAGGGGGACATAACAACAGACAATGAGGAAATCCAGAGAATCATCAGGTCATACTTCAAAAACCTCTGCTCCACAAAACTGGAAAATGTAAAAGAAATGGATAATTTTCTGGATAAGTACCACATACCTAAGTTAAATCAAGACCAGATAAACTATTTAAATAGACCAATAACCCCTAAGGAAATAGAATCAGTCATTAAAAGTCTCTCAACCAAAAAAAAGCCCAGGACCAGATGGTTTCAGTGCAGAATTCTACGAGATCTTCAAAGAAGAGTTAATACCAATACTCTTTAAATTGTTCCACACAATAGAAACAGAAGGAACATTACCAAACTCCTTCTATGAGGCTGCAATTACCCTGATTCCTAAACCAAACAAAGATGCAACAAAGAAAGAGAACTATAGACCGATCTCCCTTGTGAATATTGATGCAAAAATACTCAATAAAATACTGGCAAACAGACTCCAAGAACACATCAAAACAATTATCCACCATGATCAAGTATGCTTCATCCCAGGGATGCAAGGGTGGTTCAACATACGAAAGTCTGTCAATGTAATACACCATATAAACAAACTGAAAGAAAAAAAACACATGATCATCTCAGTAGATGCAAAAAAGGCATTTGACAAAATCCAACACCCCTTCATGATAAAGGTCTTGGAGCAATCAGGAATACAGGGAATATACCTAAACATAATAAAGGCAATTTACAGCAAGCCAACAGCCTACATCAAATTAAATGGAGAGAAACTCAAATGGAGATCACTTCCTAAATATAACACCAGTAGCACAGACACTGAGAGAAACAATCAATCAATGGGACCTCTTGAAACTGAGAAGCTTTTGTAGAGCAAAGGATATAGTCAATGAGGCAAAGCGACAGCCTACGGAATGGGAAAAAGTCTTCACCAACCCCACATCTGACAGAGGGCTGATATCCAGAATATATAAACAACTCAAGAAATTAGACATCAAAATGCCCAACGGTCCAATTAAGAAATGGGCTATAGAACTAAACAGATAATTCTCAACAGAGGAAGCTCAAATGGCTGAAAGACATTTAAGGAATTGTTCAACATCCCTAATCATCAGGGAAATGCAAATCAAAACGACTGAGATACCACCTTACGCCTGTCAGAATGGCTAAGATCAAAAACACTGAAGACAGCTTATGCTGGAGAGGATGTGGAGCTAGGGGAACTCTCCTCCACTGCTGGTGGGAATGCAAGCTTGTACAACCACTTTGGAAGTCAATATGGTGCTCTCTCAGAAAATTGGGAATCAATCTCCCCCAAGACCCAGCTATACCACTCTTGGGCATATACCCAAGGAATGCTCAATCATATCACAAAGGCACTTGCTCAGCTATGTTCATAGCAGCATTGTTTGTAATAGCCAGAACCTGGAAACAACCTAGATGGCCTTCAACTGAAGAATGCATAAATAAAATGTGGTACATATACACAATGGAATACTACTCAGCAGAGAAAAACAATGACATCATGAGGTTTGCAGGCAAATGGATGTATCTCATCCAATGACTGAGGGAACCGGATGCAAAGATCCATAGCCAAGCCCCAGGTGGAGCTCCAGTAGTCGAACTGGTGAGAAAGAGGAGGGTTTGTATGTGTGAGAATTGTTGAGACCAAGATTGGAAAAAGCATAGGAACTAATAGCCAAACGAATGGGAAATTAAATTAAATTATATCACCAGAGTAGGGTGTGACTGGATCTATGCCATGCATTGGCACAAGGTGGAGCTTTTTTTTTTAACCTTTTTTTAATGTTGTATTTTTTATTTTATAATTTAATTTAATTTTACATATCAACCATGTATTCCCTTGTTCTCCCCCCCCCACCTTCCCTCCAGCCCATCCCCCATTCCCATCTCCTTCAGGGCAAAGCCTCCCCTGGGGATTGAGTTTGACCTGATAGATTCAGTCCAAGCAGGTCCAGTCCCCTCCTCCCAGACTGAGCTAAGTGTCCCTGCATAAGCCCCAGGTTCCAAACAGCCAGCTCATGCACTGAGGACAGGACCCGGTCCCACTGCCTGGATGCCTCCCAAACAGTTCAAGCTAATCAATTGTCTCAAGTGATTAGGTCCAGAGGACCTGATTCAGTTGGGAGATCCTCAGCTAGTGGTTCATAGTTCATGTGTTTCCATTAATTTGGCTATTTGTCTCCCTTTCCCAATTACTAAGACCATGGGACTAAAGGCTCCAAAAAAGTTCATAAATTTTAACTTTTGTCTTTGGTCTATCTGCTTCAGCAGGTTTCCACTTGTCTGGCAGACATATCCAAGCATCAATTGCTGACTACACTCTGCTCCAAAGGACCATGAGCTCTAGACTTGCTGAAGGCTGATATGTTATGGACAAGTCCAACTAAACATAATTGTTCCCTGTCTCTCCAGCCAGGTCATGTGACCACACACTTCCCCATTGCCTGGGTTCCCTCTTTACCTTTGACTGGCCTCTCGGCTTCCTTGAGTTCTGTTCACCTGTACACCACTTCAGCCTGAAGCAGTTACGGAAGAGAATACATTGTCCTGTGCTCCCCACTCTCAGAACACGCTAAAGGCTAAGTTAAAGGTATAACCCCTGGCATAGGGGACAAATTGGTTACCTAATGAGCCTTGGTATACCAGGAAACTGTACTCAATATTGTCAATTGATAGACTTATTAACTAAAACAATTCTGCAATAGGATAAGACCTTTGACCTTCTTTATGCAGAACAAATGAGGTATTATTTGAGCTTAAGAAATAATTATTTCAGCCGGGCGTTGGTGGTGCACGCCTTTAATCCCAGCACTCGGGAGGCAGAGCCAGGCGGATCTCTGTGAGTTCGAGGCCAGCCTGGGCTACCAAGTGAGCTCCAGGAAAGGCGCAAAGCTATACAGAGAAACCCTGTCTCGAAAAACCAAAAAAAAAAAAAAAAAAAGAAATAATTATTTCTATATAAATCATTCAGGATGGAGTTTCTGGTCCCCTGGGAGGGTCCTTCTTTCAGAGGGTACTTTTACTTTCTCAGAGGGTCCTTTTCTCAGAGTTGGGCCATTCCTCAACTCACTTCTTTTCTCCTGTTCCCATTTGGCCCTGGGATCTTTCCCTGTCACTCTTCTTTTCCTTCTCAGGAGACAGTAAGCCCTAGCCTTATGCAAGCTGCTAAGACATTGGAGACTTAGGGAATAGCTGATGGTCTGCCATTCATACCTAATAGACAGACGGTCCTCAAATGTTCAGAGATCTGCAGAATATGGCATTTAAAATGTTTAATTAGAAAGCTTTTCATGATAGAGAGACATGCTGGCTCCTGGCAGCACCTTTATTTCCTCCAAAGGAGAAGGCTGGGCACAGAAGAACCTCCATTCAAAACTTGCTTCAGAATGGCAGCACCAACCACTGAAATGGGCACAGAAGAACTTCAACTGCTGCCAGGGCCTTCTTCAGACCACGGACAGCAGGACTCTGGGAACACATTGCCTCACTTTTGCCTCAACAAGGTAGGCTGGTCCTTCCCACAAGCTCCTACTGTTGTTTTTTTTTGCGGCGCTCTTACCCTGCAAGGAAACATCACGAAACATGACAGAATCCACTAACAAGAGTTTTATTAAGATAAGGGAGAGGGACAGATGTGCACAGGCCTGTGGAAAGACATGTGAGTGAAGTGGGTCCGAGAATCATGGCGCTGGCTTATAAAGGCTGGGCTGCGCCTCTGCACACAGGCCCATGTGGCTATTCCACGCATGCACGTAAATCACTTGGTTGTGCTGCGTGCTTTATGCAACCACGCAAAGCCATGGGGTCCTGGTCATGCGAGACGTTTTGACCCAGAAATGACTAGGCAGAAGTGACTAGGTCCCGCCGGGCATGCGTGACCATGCCCAACAGTGGGGGCTTGTTGTGAATCCATGTCATCCCGGACTCTTGTTTTTTTTTTGTTTTTTGTTTTTTTTTTTTGTTTTTGTTTTTTTTTTTTTTAAAGAAAAAAAAAGGCAGATGAATGGGTATGGGGTGTAGTTTCTCTCAAAGACTGCTTCCGACTGAATGGTGGATGTCAGTTTGCTCTTGAGGAAATGGGTAGGATAGCTTCTGAAGACCTGGGATGATGGTGGGGGTCCTGGAATGAAGTTCTGCTGTCCCCTTGTTCTGCAGCTGTCCATCCTTCATGGTGTGGCTGGGAACCTTTCGTCTGACAAGATACTGGTGACATAGAAAAAGTTTAGAGAGAAAAGAATCCTTATTATTTTATTTTTTGGAGTTGATATTTATCTGAGGTAGATCCAGCCTGTCCAGATGTTAAGAAGTGGCTGTGAGCGAATTAGTGATTATTATGGTGTTTTAGTACTCTGCTTAATTTTTTACCCAAGACAAGCTTTATTAGAGGTAGTTTATTTAAGGCACCTGTTCCCTTCATTAGTTTAAAATTCAGGAAGTACAGGTGATCAGTTGCTTGAGTATTTAACAATGATAGACTGTTACATTATATTTTTTCCTTACTGCCTGGATATTTCAGATGGTCCTTTTGCCTCCGGCTCTGTGTGGCCCTAGTTAGGAAAGGAAAGAGTGATACCTTATTCCTCTGGAATTGGTGACAAGGCAATGGATCTTGATGTCCTCTGGAGCTTGAGAGAACAAGGCCCTCTTCTTGTCGCTGTATATGAAGAGCAATTTTTTTGGAATGGAGGTGAGATAAAAGGTTTTAGATGAGACAGGTGGACCCAATGAGGAAAGCCCTCAAGTTTAGTGGCTGTAGGAGTCACAAGAATTACCTTGAAGGGTCCCTGCCACTTAGGGGGAAGGGATGAAGGGTGCTGGCCTGGAGGAAAAAGAAGAACCTGATCCCCGATGTGGATTGGAGGTGGGCAAGGATTGTCACATGGCTGAGGTAAGGAATGGTCTGCGAAGCTCCATAGGATAGACCTTAGGTGACATAAAAGGGGAGTTAACAGGCTATCTGGAACAGTTGGAAGGTTGGATAGAAGACCTGGTGTTAGAAATGGCCTTCCATACATTAGTTCAAATGGAGAAATTGAAAGAGGCTTTTTAGGAAGAGCCCTGAGCCTGAGAAGAGCCAGAGGCAATAATCTTACCCAGTGGAGGTGAAGTTTCTGTGACATCTTAGTAAGAATAGTTTTTAAAGACCAGTTGGTACGCTCCACCTTTCCTGAGGATTGAAGATGGTATGGGATATGAAAATGCCAAGGAATGTTAAGAGCCTTAACTAGTGTCTGGGAAATCTGAGAGGTGAATTCCGGGCCATTGTCAGACTGAAGAGAAGCAGGAACCCCAAACCAAGGAATACTTTCTCAGAGAAGGAGGTCTGCAACCTGCTTATTAGAAACCAGGTATGCCTCCACCCAATTTGAAAATGAGTCCACCATCACAAGGAGATATTTAACTTTCCTGATGGTGGGCATATGGGTAAAATCAAGCTGCCAGTCAGTCCCAGGAAGGGAACCTCTAGCCTGGTGGGTGGGAAAAGGCTGACTCCTGTACTTGGTATTGGAATCTGGGTTTTGGCAGATCTCACAAAAGGCAGTAATAGTTCTTAAGAACTGTAAGTCCTCAGAGGTGGGCTGCAGATGAGCTTTTGCGAATTGAGACAGAGCAAGATTATTAGGATTAAAAAGCTGGTGTAGATAAGAAAGAATTTGCCTAGTGTCAGGATATCCCTGTGAGGGTGTAAGCTGTACTGTATGGATTCCCAGTGGTGGGTGTGGTGAGACTTGGCCCTGGAGGGCCGCTGTCCTGGCTGCCTGGTTAGCCCAGTTGTTTCCCTTAGAGATGATAGAGCTATTGGTCTGATGAGACTGGAAGTGGACAATTCCTATAGCCTTGGGGAGGTGGGAAGCCTCCAGCATGGCCATTATTTGTCCTGAGTTAGATATGGATCCCCCTTTTGCCGTGAGAAGGCCACGCTCCCTCCAAATAGCAGCATGCGACAGGAGGATATGAAAGGCATATTTGGAGTCTGTGTAAACATTTAGAGATTGTCCCTGTGCCCATTGGAAGGCATGGGTGAGAGCTATCAGCTCAGCCTGTTGGTTAGTGGTGTGTGTGGGTAATGCCTGTGCTTCTATTACCTCAGTTATCTGACACTATGGCATAACCTACGTTATGGGTCCCTTCATATAAAAAGGAGCTACCATCTGTGTACCAGGTATAAGTAGCCTGAGGCAATGTGCCTTCCTGTATGTGTAAAGGGTGAGGTAACAGTTCCTCTAAGGTTCCAGTGCAGGAATGAGAAGGAGAATAGTCAGCATTAGGTTGAGGGAGGAGGCTTGAAATATTAAGAGGTGGACAGGTCCGGAAAGTGAATGTGGCATCCTCTAGTAATGCTGCCTGGAGAGAAAGAACCCAGGAAGGAGGTAAAGTTTGTAAGCCTTTATAAGTTAAGAGATGGGACAGGTTATGGTGAGAGAAGACAGTAATAGGTGACCCAAAAGTTAGCTTCTTTGATTCCCAAATAAGGAGCTCAGCAGCTGCTAAGGCACGAATGCAAGGTGCTCAGCCCTGACTGGTAAGGTCTAACTTCTTTGACAGATAGGCTACAGGTGCAAAGGAGGGTCCCAGCTGATACCTTAGGGTTCCCAGGGCAAATCCCTCCTTCTCTGCTACATAAAGGGAGAAGGGACGGGTTAGGTCTGGAAGATGAAGTGCTGGGACCTGGAGAAGAGCCTGTTGGAGCTTCTGGAAAGGTTTAGTGACAGGATGAAGGAGGGGCTCATGTGGCAAGCCCTGAGCTGCCTCATATAAGGGGCGAACAAGGAGAGAAAAAGATGGAACTCAAAACCATAGGAAGCTGGCTATTCTTAGGAAAGACAGAATCTTCTGTTTAGTAGAAGAGATTATAAGAGACAGGATTAGACACTTTCTGTCTACAGTAATAGCCTTGTGTGTTGGAGTAATGGTTAGACCCAAATAGGTGACCTTGGGAGTGGATAGCTGAACTTTAGAAGGAGATACCCTGTAACCTCGGCTGGATAAGAAATTTAGGAGAGCAGAGGCGTTAGTTTGGCTAACCTGTAAGGACGGGCTACAGAGTAAAATATCATCTATATACTGTATTAGTTTAGAGCCAGGGAGAGACAGAGAAAGCAGGTCAGAGGCCAAAGCCTGACAAAATAGGTGTGGGCTGTCCCTGAATCCCTGTGGCAGAACAGTCCAGGTCAGCTGTGTGGACAGGTGAGTGTCAGGGTCAGTCTAGCTGAAAGCAAAGATATTTTGAGACTGAGGACTGAGAGGAATAGAAAAGAAGGCATCTTTGAGATCTAGAACTGAGAAGTGAGAGGTTCCTGAAGGGACAGTGGACAGGATGGAGGGGGACCACTGCAGAGTTAATGAGCCAGAGGTCATGAACCAGGCTGTAGGTTCCATTGGACTTTTTAACTGCAAGTATGGGAGTGTTAAAAGTTGAAGAGGTTGGGCAGAGCAGCTTTTTTTCTGAGAAGGTCAGAAATGATAGGCTTAAGTCCTCTTCGGCTCTGGAGTGAGAGAGGGTACTGAGCTTGGGTGATATATCTGGTGGGGTTCTGTAACTGGATAGTAATAGGCTGATGGTGTCTAGCGATAGAGGGGTTCTGGGTATCCCCGACTTTTGGGTCTACCTGAGAGGCTGGCAAGGGAAAAGAATTGTTAGAGTCAGTAGAGTGAGTGGCTAGGAGAAGAAGAAGAGGAGCTGCTGGTGAGTCTGGGGTGAGGTGAATGTGGGGAGCAAAAGAAATGGACGCTCCTACCTTAGCTAGAAGATCCTTTCCCATTAGAGGCACAGGGCAGCTTGACATCACTAAGAATGTGTGTGTGAGAGGGATGCCTCTGAAAATGCAATTAAGTGGTGGTGTCTGATGAGGTAGATAAGGCTGTCCCCCTACCCCAACAATAGGGAGACAGGAGAGGTAGGCCCCCAAAACTCTCTCAGGACAGAGTAGGTAGCTCCAGTGTCCAAAAGGAATGAGATGGGGCACCCATTTACTTTTATCACAACCCTATATTCCCTGTGTGAGATGGGAGTGGCCTGGGAGGAAACCAGGCAGCGTTAGTCCTTGCTGTAGGCCAAGCCTAGAAAGTCAGCTGGAGGGTGGTCTTCATCTGGCGTTCCTATGTTACTTGGGGTATTAGGACAGTCAGTTGACCAGTGACCCTTTTGGCAACATTTTGGACAAGGCCCTATCGGTGCCCTTAGTGGGGCGGTGGTGCACCTGGGCCCTATGGCCTTCTTTTCCGCACTTGAAACAGGGACCAAATGGCTTTCGGGGAGCCGGTCCGATAGTGTTTGCCAGCATCTGGCAGTTCCTTTTCTGGGCTTTTTCATCCCTCCCATGGTACACCTTAAATGCTATTGCTAGAACATCTGCCTGTGGGGTCAGAGGGCCATTCTCCAAACGTTTAAGTTTAACCCTAATGTCAGGGAAGCTCTGTGAGACAAAGTGGGTCATTAGGAGCTGCCTACTCTCAGGGCTCTCAGAGTCTAAGCTAGTGAAGTGAAGTAGAGCCTTGGTGAGCTGCTCCAAGAAGTGAGACGGATTTTCATCCTTATCTTGAATTATCATTTTTAGTTTTTTGTAGTTTACTGGTTTTAGGGCAGCCTTACAGAGGCCTGTCAGGAGACAGGTCATAAACCTATCTCTGGCTAGACAGCCACTCTGGGTGTTATAGTCCAAGTGTGGTTTGGTCAGGAACCTCCTCAGCCTGTGGAGGGTGTGAGGGGTTAATTTGGTGAACCTCATCTGCATGAGTCCTAGCCTGCTTCCGTACCTGCCCGCGCTCCTCAGGAAGCAGATTATTAGCAAGTATCATGTATACGTCATGAAAGGTGAGATTATAAGATTGAGTTATATATTGAAACTGTTTGATAAAGGAAGCAGAATTAGAAGTATAAGAACCCAGCTTAGTTTCTATCTGAGAGAGTTCTGCAAGAGAGAATGGAACATGGACCTTAATCAGCCCATCCACACCGGCCACCTCTTGCAAAGGGAGAACAGTGGAAGGGTTTGGATGGCTGGAGTCAGGTAATTTAGCAGTTCGAGAACGAGTGCAGGAGGAGTGAAGGTTGGAGCCAGGGCAGGGCCTTTGGAAACGACTGCTGCTGAGGAAGAATCGGCTTTAGAGGAAGAGGAACCTGGAGGAGGAGCTGAAGGAACAGATGCCCTAGGAGTAGGGGTGGGAGCGGAAGGTTGGATAGGTGGAAGTTCGTTAGCAGGATCTAGAGTCAGAGATTCCAGAGTCAGAGAATCATCTGCTTTAGGCATAGCTAGGAGCATATGAGCAGGAGAGAAGGAATCCAGAAGAGACAGTTTAGCACTGACAAAGAAGAAAGCTATGACATAGGGCAACTCTTTCCATTTGCCTGTTCACTGGCAGAAATTAGACAATTCCCGTAAAATATCAGGATCTAAGGAGCCACTTGGTGGCCATTTTTTATTATTTTCTAAGGTATATTTGGGCCATCTCTTAGTACAGAGACGGATAAGCTTAGGAATCTTTAAGTAAGACATTAAGCTGAGAGGTTTTAAAGCCTCAAGAAGACAGCCTAGGGGAGAGGTAGGACTGATGGGGTTGGAAGCCTTATTTCCCATGTCTGTAGCAGAAAGGCAGAAAAAAAA